>JAJDFF020000076.1:39444-56831 GCA_021527025.2 Geoglossum cookeanum
AGCGGGAGATTCAGGGAGAACAGCACTACAGGTAGCAGCAGGGGGTGGCTACCTTACAGTTGTAGAGCGGCTTCTTCAAGAGAAGGCAGAAGTTAATGCTGCTGCTACTGCAATTTCTGGAAGAACAGCACTACAGGCGGCAGCAGAAGGTGGCCACCTTGCGGTTGTGGAGAGGCTGATTCAAGAAAAGGCAGAAGTTAATGCCGCTGCTGCTGCAAATTCTGGAAGAACAGCACTACAGGCGGCAGCAGAAAGAGGCTATCTTGCAGTTGTTGAGCGGCTGCTTCAAGAGAAGGCAGAAGTTAATGCTGCTGCTGCTAAAATTTCTGGAAGAACAGCACTACAGGCGGCAGCAGGAGGAGGCTACCTTACAGTTGTAGAGCGGCTTCTTCAAGAGAAGGCAGAAGTTAATGCTGCTGCTACTGCAATTTCTGGAAGAACAGCACTACAGGCGGCAGCAGAAGGTGGCCACCTTGCGGTTGTGGAGAGGCTGATTCAAGAAAAGGCAGAAGTTAATGCTGCTGCTACTGCAATTTCTGGAAGAACAGCACTACAGGCGGCAGCAGAAGGTGGCCACCTTGCGGTTGTGGAGAGGCTGATTCAAGAAAAGGCAGAAGTTAATGCCGCTGCTGCTGCAAATTCTGGGAGAACAGCACTACAGGCAGCAGCAGGAAGAGGCCATCTTGCAGTTGTAGAGCGGCTGCTTCAAGAGAAGGCAGATGTCAACACAGTAGTAGCAAGATATTCTGGAAAAACAGCACTACAGGCAGCAGCAGAAGGAGGCCATCTTGCAGTTGTAGAGCGGCTGCTTCAAGAGAACGTGGATGTTAATGCTACTGGGGGTAGTGGAAGGACAGCACTACAGGGGGCAGCAGGACGAGGCCACGGAAGGGTAGTAGAATGCCTTCGTCAAGCGGGTGCCAAAGAATAATACCACTGCCTTCCAGTACATCGACAAATTTCTTCGCGATTCCCGCTCCACCATGCGCACCTGAACTAGTATCGAAACAGCCAGCGGGGATGATGACGCTCTCAACGTTGTCGCTGGGCACACCGTCCGTAATGACAGTGATGCTGAGGGGCTTTACGCCGTCCGGGTCGGTGGCGAGGCACGGCCAGCAGACGATGTGGTTCAATCGGACACCTATGGAGGTTCCGCCGCTGGGACGCATGGACGCGAATATATCTGCTCGACAGCTGCAGAGGTGGTGGTGGTGTTGCTGTACTCGTCCGAGACGAGTGGGTGGTGGTGGTGGTCGAGGAAGACGATTATCGATCCTGTCCGCGTCATGGGCGGCGCACATAGGGGTGATGGCGCGGAGGGAGCGGTTGTCTCGCGCCAAGAGCACCCCGCTATACTGCCGGAGTTGTCGATTAGGAAGGCGGTGTCGAAATGGGAGAGGAAGGCGTACTGGCCATTGGAGGCTGTGGCGGCGGAAGTGGGTGTTGCGGAGGAAGATGACATGGCCTGATCTACAGGGTCTCTTGTGTGGTGTAGGCTGGTGGGGGGTTCGGTAATGATGATGATATTATGAAAGACGCTGTGCCTCTCGTCAAGGGAGTGTCCCCGCCTCAATGAAGCTTTCTGGTATCTCAACCTGTTGCTACCTCTGAAGATTATCTCCAACACCACCATGATGCCCTCCTTATATACACCTAAGACCCATTCCATATTATGACCTCTATTGGTTATTCTACGCCACCGCAGGCGATAAACGATACAGCGTCAGAAACATTGTATATTCTTTATAAATATTGGCTGGCTAAAGCATGTTATAGCCGCTCCCCCAGTTACTCTGGAGTCTCTGCAATACCAGGTGAAGAACCATTCTGGGAGGATGGAGCTAAAACTGGAGGCGAGGAGCCTATCTCTAGCAACCATTCCTTTTGCCGTCACCCTTGGCGAAATAGGAATTATCGCCATATGCCGCCCGTTCCGCTTTCTCGACAAGGGGGTACACCTCCTTGGCCCGCTGTAACAGGCGAGCCCGATTCCTTTCCACATATTTCATCGCATGATGCTCGTCATCTCCAAGCAAGATACCGATCTCCTCCATAACCTCATAGTCCCATTTCCGGTGGCCCAATAGCGCATCTCCCAAAGCTGAACAGCCACGCAACAGCACAGCGCCTGGGAAATGAACATTCCCCACCCCGGGCCGAGGGTTATCCCCGAGTGACTCCTTGAAAGGCCCCACCCTGTCCCGGTGGCATTGAGCAAGTTCGGGCCAGGTTAAAGAGCAGGGGCGTTCCACAGTATGATGGTCCTCGCCAACACTGAAAAACCATGGCGATACTGCTCTCCGTTCCCTCTTCGAAGAAGTAGACCCATGAACAACTGTTGGCAGAGATAACCTGACCGCTCCCCTAAGACAGGGATATGGAATCGGCTGCCCATACTTGGCTCGATCGTCCTTGTTGTAAAGCTTCTTGCAATCCGTAGTACTGCTTGAAGATGGCGGTTGTCGCTTTACGGCCCGTTTACACCACTCGTCGAACGTTGCACCGACCATGCCAGGTACTTGGACAGTACAACCATCATCTGCCTCGTCATCCAGGGATGCAAGGGTTTGTGTGAAGTCATAAGGTTCGCCGTTTAGGTAATCCCAAATGTTGACATCCAGATGTAGGAAAGCGGCGGACTGGTTGACTTTAGTGCATTTGGCATTGTAGGGAAATACCACCAGCCTCCATTCGCCATCCAGCCTTGATGCCGCTATCAGTGCGTACCAGACAGGATCCTGACTCATGAGCTGTTGAATCACGCTGTGATACATGTTCCGAGCCCAGCCCATATCGGGTCGGCCGGGAATGATATTTAGATGATGGTCGTACATACGGAACTCTTGATTAATGAATGATCCAATACCTTCTTCATTGGCCCACAGGTATTTAAACAGGCCGTCAACAATAATGGTTCCATTACTTCTGAATTTGTCCCAACTGCCTGGCCCAGCAAACCTTTCGAAAACCCGTTTCTGGTCGAATGTAAAGCGCCGCAAAGGCCGAGGCTGATATTTCCAGACTGTGGGCAATTCGCAATCATTGGGATCCACGCGAAACCAAGTCTTGTGCTTCTGCCTAAATGCCACGACGTCACTGCGATGGAGGTATAGTGCCTGGAGTCGTTCGTGCATGGTTTCGTGACTGACTTTGCTGTTGTACATTCCCCAGGAGCCTGCGAATGTGCGAAGGCAGGGGTGGCACAGATTTCGAAAGCCCCCCTTGTTTCCACTGCGAAGCAACGCCAACCTTTGCGTCTTGTCTGTAGCAGCAGACCGGAAAGCTGCAGGACATGTACAGATCCCTCTTCGGATACGGCTCGGCCTGGACGTGGGAGCACTGGCGGAAGACGGTTTAGAACTCCTGGCCATCCTCTCTTTCCCACCATTCTGGGTCCTTTGCAGTGGAGACTGTATTCCTGGAATCTGTTAGGAAATTGGTATTCACTCCTGGGATCCCACCTTCATAGTAAACATGCCTTTTGCGATAGGAGAGCATGTTGCACACTACCAGACCTATCATCATCTTGTGCCTCAACCTCTTTGTCGCCATGCTCAGAAGCGTCACTAGCTGGCATAGACGCCCACTCTGCGCCTTCGACTCCCTCCATAGGCTCAACAGCAGGAATAGAGTCGGGCGTGCCCAATCCACTGTCCAAATCCTGACCTTCCACTTCATGAGAGGTTATGCTTGGAGCCCTAAGTGCCTTGCTGCCTGTCTTTGCGCGTACTAGCTCTAGTGCTCGAGCAACGTCGCTTGTCGTCAGGATCGAAGTATTCCGGCTGCGTTCTGGTCTGGATTTGATCCCTTCGCGAAGTGCCTCTATTCCATTGTCGCACGTAGTCAATCGACTAAGCAGGCTAATATGCTCCAGCGTGCATTTGCCCCATGTAGAGGGACACCACTCTGCTGGGAATGCTTCGGTGATTCGGACACCCCATACTTTCTCAATAGCATCCTCCTGTTTCCGCTTATAGCGAGTGAGAGCCACATGACGATCGATCGTGGGCTGCACGTCAGTGGCAAAGCGAATGGTGTCTTTGAAAGCATCAATATCCTGGAACCCACTACGCCAGAGGGCTCTTTCGCAGAGGATGACCCAGGCGGAATATACCACAGAGCACACCTGCTCATCAGCTTCTACTCCAGCCTCTAGAATTGCCCGAAGAATTCCCAATTGTGAGCTGCAAGTTGCGAATTCTCCGTCTACATATTGCCGGAGAGCGCTGGTCATGTTCTGCCCCGGCCTGATCTGCCGGACTATCTGCGATATGACGTCCATATCGAGAAGACGTCAATATCAAGGAGACGTCAAACCGATCACACGAAGTATGCCGAGTGTGACGTAAAGAACGCTCCCCTGGTCGATGGTAAAAATATACACTCGAGGGCATTCGCAATGATCGAATGAAAGAAGTTGGATGTCGGATGTTGCGTCCCAAACGCCGACTCCCAGGGACGCTAGTACTCCTGGGAGTCGGCGTTTGGGACATAACCTCCGATGTAACCCGGCGAAATCAATTTACCTCCCGAGTTCTATCAAGCGATATCCTCTCATGGGGCAGCTCGCAGAATGTCTGACAGGAAATCTGCCATGTCATCTAATGCGAGGACTTATAATGATTGATGTCAAAAATAGATTGATTCTGAACTAAGACCAGATAATTTCATTTCTCTCAAAAGAAATAGTATTTTCAAAGGAAAGCACATATGATCAAAGGAGAGAAAATCCTATTTTCGCCTGCCAATATGCTAAGACTCTGAGAGTTCCCCTGTAGTGTCTTCGAATGCAAAGCGGCTCTGAGGCGCATCTTTCACTTGACTCATCATCGATTAAATGTCAACTTCCCCAAAGTGGACCGTCGGCAGTGCGTTGATCTCTCGTAATGACTTGAGGAATTTCAGTAGTCTCTTCAGACGTTCACCAAGCGCATCCGCAAGAAGCAATAGAGTAAAGCCTGTATAAATGGCTAGACATCCTTGGAGTTGAGGAAGACAGTCGAGTAGAACATCCAAATCGACCTAAGTAGACGTCAGAAGTACGTTCAGCAAATTCTCTATACGCAAACTTCTTACGGTTATGCCCTCCTCCCCAAGTGTACTGTAAGCCGAAGCGTTATTGGTATCCTCCAAAGCCTGACGTACGATGGCTCGTAATCCTTCTGATTTGATATCAATAGAGCACTCAGGCTGCGTATTAGGCTTGCCTGTGAGGTGTTATTGTTGTGTATAAACCAGGCACAGGACCGACTCCATACCAAATCGTCGGTTGACGAAAGATGGATATTTTGCGCTCCCGGGAGAATTCACAATCATGTACCTGTTGGCAGTGTGATCCCAACTAGAGAAAGATAATATCAGTATATAATCCCCTAGATCAGGGAAGCATACGTACATCTCGTCGACCATCTCGAACTCCTCCTTATTTCTAGCACTCTCTCCGAGGGTGAGTATCTGTAAAGATGCAGGAAGATCAGGGCTGCCTGGGGGCGCGTACGGTGCGGGTCGGTCCCCTTGGATATCTGTTGGTAACGGTGGTGGGTATTCTCCCCCGCGCCACGATTTAGGTAGACTGGGTTGCGAGAAGTCATTTACTAGGGCCGGTTCGCCTTCTCCCTCAGGATTAAGCGGAGGATAACCGCACTGTGGGTGTCGGTAAAAGCTAGGGTTAATGACCTGAGAACGGGCTGCAGAAAGCCCAACTTGCTCGGAAAACCCAAGGCACAAAGGGTAGACTGCTCCAGAACCCAAGTGTTGAACGTTCTGAGAGACGTCTGGAAGACGATAGTCTGCAGAAAGAGGCAGAGGGTAGACTCCGAGTCTGTAGGGTTCAGAAGGCCCGAGTTGGAAGAAAGAGCAGTTTGGTGGATACTGCGATGAACCAGACGCTGCAGCTTTTGAGGTCGCCTCAGGTGATGCCATGACTTTAGGGAAGGAGATTGCTCTTTTGGAGAGTATACAAATAGACACACGATTTGGGTTATGAAAGGAAGCGCATTCTGAATTGAGGTCATATCAGTGACATTATATTTCGGTGCTTCCTACTTATCCCATCTTAAAGAATTTCGGCTTGGGACATTCTGCCACGAGCAGAATCCTATGCGAGCTTGCTCCCGCTGAGCTACTCTGTCTGCACCGTCGCGACCGGGCAAGTTACGTTGAGAACTTGTTGCAGAGCCTTTCAATCATCTCGGGTGTGAGGTTACACTGCATATCCAGTACTTGATGGTTGATGTTGAACTGGCTCGGAGTTACCAAGAGCATGCGAAAGAAGGATGTGACATCAAGTTGAGCGAAGCTCATAGGGAGCGAAACTCAGGGAGCGAAACTCAGGGAGCGAAACTCAGGGAGCGAAACTCAGGGAGCGAAGCTCCGCCCATGTAGAAGGCTAGCTCATCCGGAGTCAATCTCACGCAGAGCCGAACTCAACGAACCAGCCAGCTCTCGATTGCATACTTTCTAAAGAAAAAGGTCTAGAAAGTGTTGGTTGTAGGGCTTGGAAAAAAGGGGAGAAAAGAGCTCAAAGCGAGGAGCTATATCAAGGCTAGTATTTCGAAGCATTTTTCAAACAATAATAAGTATTAATGCCACTAGCCAAGATTATGATCTTCCCCCGTTCGTGGCTTCCCTACTCTACACCAGAAGCTAATTATTATGTGTCTGCGCACCCTTTAAAGCAGCGTCAATTTCATGAGGCGGTTTTCTCCCGTTCCAGCGAATTTCTAATAACCTTGGTTTCTAAAAGCCCCGAAGGCCTCTGAAATATCTAGAGTCCCTAAACTCCATTTCCGACCTCTAGCCTAATCCATATGCCCGGACCGAAGGGAGTGTAGGAGATGTATGAAGATCTATGCTAGGACAGTAAGTGGGACGCGAGCACAGGGCGAGGTCGGGGCGCATTTTTATAACCCCAGCGTAGACAAAATACTACTGCAACAGTCGTGGCAGTAACATTTTTGCCTGGTGGTGGCGGCGAAACGCCCCGTGGCAATCGTAGCAGCCTCATTAAATTAAAGAGGAGGCATGCGGGATCCTGGTGTATAAGTACCGGGAGCATTACAGAACCCGCACCAAATACTGTTTTCGCCGGCTACTCATAGTGGGTCGCGAGTAGTTAGTGCCACCAGCGAGCCACCGTTGATCCTCCAAAGCTCTACCAGATACTCTCTTCCAACCGCCATGAAAAACCGACACCTTACTATCGTTATCAAATTGGGTGCGTCTTATCCAACTGCAGCCGGGTTCTGGTGCCCATGTCTGAATACCCCGTAACTATTGCAGGTACAAGCTCGATTGTAGACGAGAAAACCCACCAGCCGCTCCTCTCAATCCTCACCTCGATTGTCGAGACGGCGGTCAGGCTGCGCAAAGATGGGCACAAGGTGATTCTCGTGTCCTCCGGCGCCATTGGCGTTGGCCTTCGGCGGATGGATATCGACTGCCGTCCAAAGCATCTCCCCAGGATCCAAGTATGCGTGCCATGCCAGAGCGTCGCACGGACGTGCAACACTGGGGTGTAATGTTGCTGATCAGCAGGATGCTAGGCCCTAGCAGCTGTCGGCCAATGCAGGCTAATGAGTCTGTGGGACAGTCTGTTCGGACACTTGAGGCAGCCCGTTGCCCAGATATTGTTGACAAGAAATGACATTGCCGATGTGTGTTTGCCGATATACTCGCTGACAGCCAGAGGCTGCAACAAGAGCTAATCCCAGCGGCAGCGAACGCAATATCTCAATGCTAAAAATACACTCGACGAGCTGTTGCATATGGGGGTAATCCCAATTGTCAATGAGAATGACACACTGGCGGTTGCTGTAGGCATTTTCCCATCGGGTTGTTGCTTTCTCCAGCTCTGGTTGTTTTGGCCGCCTTCCCACACATACTTACTGTCTTTAGGAGATTAAATTCGGAGACAATGATACCCTTTCCGCAATTACAGCTGCTATGGTTCAAGCGGACTATCTCTTTTTGATGACGGACGTAGATTGCCTTTACGACAAAAATCCCCGAACCAACCCAGATGCCAAGGCGATTGAGGTCGTCGAGGACATTTCTATGCTTGAAGCTGATGGTATGCACCAAATACCCAAACCCAACTCTGTGCCACAGCTAAATCTATAGTCTCCACTGCCGGTTCAAGCTTGGGAACTGGAGGCATGTCGACCAAGTTAGTTGCCGCTCGTCTCGCGACCTCCGCGGGTGTCACAACAGTAATCACACGTTCATCGAATCCTGGAAATATCGTGGATATTATCGGGTACCTGCAGGCAAAGAAAAATTCACAGCCAACCACTCCTGGCACCCCATCCTCCGAGACCGTCCCAAGAGCTAGGGAAGACACTCTATCGCGGTCACTACCCTCTCTAGACCTCGAGCAGATCTCCAAGCCACCACCATTGCACACCCGTTTCATGCCAGATCCGGAGCCTATGCGTGACCGTTATATATGGATTTTACATGGGCTCGCTCCCCGCGGAACAGTCTACATTGACGAAGGTGCCTACCACGCTCTCGTTGGAAAGGCCGGCCTTCTCCCCGCCGGCATCGCCGACGTTGAGGGTACATTTGCTCAACAAGAAGCCGTTCGTCTCGTTGTAAAATGCCTCCCACACCCCACCAGTTCAGCCGAGAAGCCAAAGGCCCTGCCCATCGAGGTTGGACGTGCGCTCGTTAACTACAGCTCCGTCGAAATCACGAGAATCAAGGGGGTTCAGAGTACGGAGATTCAAAATGTACTCGGGTACGCAGATTCCGAGTACGTGGCATTGCGGGAGAACATTGCATTTTTGAAAAGAGAGAGGAACAGCAGGCCAGTTACACCATCCCCAGCGACCCCCTGTTGAGACTGCCCGTCGCAGGAGGCAAAACCCTTGATTCACCTCTTTCTCTTGCTAGCGAGGAACTTCCTTTTTTTTTTTTTTTTCTTCTTCCGGTTTAGGCGCTAGATGGACCCATATTCTGAAAGGCTGCACAAGTGGTAGGGGGGGGGTTGCTAGCAATACGAGGTTTTGTTCCGGTAGAATACGGAAGAAGTGAACTGGCCATCCATCACACATATATATCAACCCACGAAAATTATGGGGTTGATCTTGGGGGAGGAAAAAAACAAAACAAAAAAACCAAAAAAAAAAAAACATCTCCTGTTTTTATGGACATTCTATAATCAATGACGATGATGGCATTACACGATTAAACCTAGCTAGGAAAATTAAATCATCCGAAAATGTTGAGTTTTTTTTAACTTATTTTTTATTCACTTCGCTTACATCATCCACAATCACCGTCATTATTAACCACATCTCATCACAACTCAATCATCAGCAGTCCGCCCACTCCCAACAAAAAAAAAAAAAACAAAAAAACATATACAACAAAGCTTGATTGGGTCAGCCCTTGACGGCGTGATACATTCTTGTGTTTTACGTAACGGACGTTTCATTTTCTTTCCCGCGGTAGCACCAGTACCATCATCATGAAAAACGAAGCAGAGAAGTCAGTCGTACGATGAGAAACCGTAGAAAACCCAGGCGGAATTGACTATTACAAGAAGAGAAAACAAGAGGGCTCGAAAAGAGTTGAAAAGAGACATGTCTATGCATGTGGTGTTTCAGTCACTCGGGAACTGTTATTTATCTCTGAAAGCTTCCCACGCTTCCTTTAGCCTGATGACCGTGATGTTGTCTAGGGCCCTTCTCGACTGGTGGTGGCGGCGGTTTTCTACCTGGAGTACTCGATATGCCCCCTTGTTTGAGAGCACGGTCTCTCTCCGCTTTCTCCTTGGCGAGAACCATATCCGTCCAGCCTTTCGCACCAGTCTCCTTGCCAATTGTGTCACCTAGTACTCTCATCCACTCTTCCTTAGCTGCGGGGCTGTCCGCATAGAAATCGATGACCTCCCCATTCGCGAAGCGTAGTCGGAACCCCTCCTCAACGAACATATATCCTTCTTCCTCTTCAGCAAAGGCAGATTTCCGCCTACCACCCTTAGCGGAAACCTCTTTCTGGATGAGGGAGCTGCGGTCATCAATAAGCTTTGAAGCTTTAGCTAGGTTAATTGTTGCCCGAGGTTGACGGGTAGTTTCGTGGTAGGCGGTAAGTTTGGATCCTTCAAGCTTAAAGAAGCGCCGACGCCAAAACTATAGATCATCGCAAGTAAGCTAAAAGGTCTAATGGAGAAATGGAACGTCAGTCACCTACTGGACAGTCACCGCCCTGTTGGCTCAAGTGCCCTTCCCACTTCCTCGCCACGCTAGCGTCTGCCTCCCGCATTTCTCTAACGCAAGCGCTCATACTCTTTGGCATTTCTGGAGCTTTGGCATCGTGGGGCTTAGGCACAAACAACAATTGCAGCTCCAACTTTCCGATATGGTATGGTGGTCGGCGTTGAAGTGTACCGTTTGCTCCGCGCTTACTTTTGACACTGCTAGGGGGTATAACTTCCTCGGTGGCCCACTCATTGAAGCAGGTAACGTCAGTAACTATTTGCCGACCATAAGCACGATCCTCATAGTCCTTTAGACAAACATAGGAGCGAGCAAAGCTTCCATCCTTGGCAACGAGGCGATGTAAGAGATCCCAAGCAGTTGGCTGTGAGGCAGCTCTCGATTGTGCCTCCTGCTGCTGGCGGGATATACGCTCATCTTCCTGCTGTTTTCTCTCGAGCTCTTTACGCTTTCTAGGGGAAGCGAATACACGACTAAAGGTAGACGGTTTCTGCACCTTTGCAGGCTTGACCGGAGATTGTTGCGTCGGTCGTACAGGGGGCGGCTCAATCTTGGCTTGTAGAGTGAGCTGGAACTCGAGGTCATTTAGGACAACTAGTTCGAATTCTTGGCCGATTGGTGCGTTCGTTCCGAGCTCTAACCATTTGGTTGTTACACAATGCAATCCGTTATCTAGAGTCAGACAAAACCATGTTCTCTCGCCTGCGGGCTTGTATTAGCTCGTTCAACCATGACATCAGGAACACTTAACATACCCTTTGGCAAGGGTAGATCCAAGTCCTTAACCCCTACAACCTTTACGAAAACTCTCCCTCTTTCTCCGCCTTCCTGGTCTGCACTAGCTGACTCATCTTCAGCAAGGTTCTCTAAGCCTGAGGTGACATTGCTCTCCATCCCAGGCAGTGGTGGGGCTACTCCATTTGGTCGTTTCCGTGCGTTAGAGGCATCCCTCACACTCCTCCGCCTCGCCTTTCCATTCCAGGGTTCTACACTCCAGGATTTCGTGCGGTCATGACTAGCCTTTCGTGGTGAGTTACCAGCGGATCGTGTCTCCCGCCCATGACTCTCTTCGTGGTCGGCGCTGCTGGGCACGTTTTCATCGGTATTGCTGCTGGCAACAATAAGTTTCGTGTTTTGTCTCATCAAATACCCTCTCTGTGGACGTGCTGCTACGTTAGCAACTCTTTGACTTTCAATTTTATGGATTCCCCAACGTGCATGTTCATTGGAAGAAAAGTTATACGCCACCTTTTGGGCCTCGATGAGTCTGTCAAACTCTTTATCTAGTCCGAAGCTCAAATCTTCCCCAACATCGCCAACTGCGATGTCTAATCTCTTTAGACTTCGCTTGCGATTTATCTTCCGTCCCGCACCTGCCTCGTTATCGTTGCCCTCTTCTTCGGTGCTCACGCTATCTTCTGGCTCCCGACTGGGGTATCGATGGTCGCGGTGGCGCTCTGGGATGGGCGGTACCACTGGCGGTTTTTCGCCACTTACTTGTCGCCTAGCTGCAGCCATGGAAGCCATATCAGCGGGTGTGGCAGACGGACGAGTCTTGAGTCTGCCTCCAGGAGCTTTAATTGTAGCTATAGGCTCAGGTACGAACGGGGAGTCTTCTTTAGGGGATTCAATGGTGTGTCGAATTACTGAATCAGGCGTTCTTCGGCCCTCATCACCGTCAAATCCATAGTCTAGAAAGCTTTGTTGACCCTGTTGCTCTTCTG
Organism: Geoglossum cookeanum; assembly: GCA_021527025.2. NCBI lineage: Eukaryota > Fungi > Ascomycota > Geoglossomycetes > Geoglossales > Geoglossaceae > Geoglossum > Geoglossum cookeanum. The sequence continues at coordinate 51,395 of JAJDFF020000076.1, forward strand.
GTGTGGTGGGGCGCTCCCTGGTTTCTGTTAATGTAGGCTCCGCCGTGGACTCCATCATGCCCGGGGGCGGGGAGGGTGTCATGTATGATCTGAGTCCTAGCCCAAAATCATCTGATCCAAGAAGGGAGGCGAATTCTGGTAGAGACATCCGGCGACTATGTAGCCCTTCGACTGTCCCTACGTTTCCTGAGGCGCTGGTGGGAATTGATGGCCTTGGAGTGGGTGGCCCGTCTTCCTCAGCCTCACTGCTAGGGCGTAATTGAGATTGCTCATTCTCATCAGAATAGTGGCTCTCCCCATCGTCTCCTTCACCAGCCTGTGGATAAGCAGAAGCGTCATCATCCTCCTCCTCCTGGTCCTCGTGGTCTGCGAGCCGTTCTGCTAGGTCGAAGCTATACATCTCGGGGATGGAGTATACATCGAAATAGTCGCTATCTCCCTCTTCCTGCTTGATAATTACACTTGCTTCGGTGTCCTCTAGGTAAGATGCCGGCTCAGTAGACTGAATCGGCACGTCCGGGTCTAGATTAATAGCGATGCTTCGCTCAGGGCTGGAGGATGGAGAGGGAGTGGAAAAGTCACACTCGGCATCTTCAAAAACCTGGCTCCGGCTCTTGACCCTCCGTAGGATAGACTCCCTTGAGATTCGGGGGGGCAGTTTGTAATCATCTTGATTAGTTTGCTCTCCGGCATGCTTTTCTTCCGCATCCACTCGAATACCAAGGCCCTCAGGCTCATTCTCAGCTCCAGGCTCTTGGCTTTGGCTTCTTCCACGGCTTCCACTCCTACTCCTTCTCAGCCGCCTCTCACGTTGAGTTTCACTGCTTGTTTTACCACTTTCATCATCTTGCAACATCATTAAACGTAGCCTCTCTTCTAGAGACATTTTAGTGCTTTCCATGCTCTGGACATCGGACTTTGAGATACTAGCCGGCCTGGGCGGTGCCGGGAGGTCCCGCTGGGCGCTACTAACACGTTCGGCGGTAGCAGAAAAATTTCCATATAGAGGATTGATACGAGTCGGCGAAGGTGTTCCGAAACCCGGGATAGGTGGCAGTGGGCGGCGCTCACCATTGGAATTGTCGGAGTCGGTTCTCGTATGACTATGATCTGGCTTGGTCCGGCTTGGGTTTGGTTTGGCTGCTGGCATTGGGCTACCGTCCCGACCAACAAAAGGATCCTCGATATCCTCCGAGAGCCTATCACCGGCCAAGCCAGGGCTCATGCTACGCCAGTCTTCTGGCCCTACAACAGGAGTCTTTTCCGTATCTTCTAATGATGCATCAAAACTATCATCTCTGTCGAGGTACCCACCGCGCTCAAAGCTCTCGTCATCTTCATCCTCCTCCGCAGAATCGTATCCCACATGGGGGGAGCTTGTACCAATAGACGATAGATCTGGTGTTGCCATTTCATACTCATTGACCTGTGGTGGGGCTGCATCAAAAGTAACGCTTTTCGCATGACGGTGTAGGACGTGACCGTGAGGGAGTTGGTATTCACCACCGGAATCGTCACTGGACCAAGTTCCGTTTTCCAGGTCGAATGACCGCGGAAGTGTGTGATATCTTCCTGGGGTAGATAGAGATGACTTTATCGGGGACACGCTGTCTCTGCTTGGAGTCACTGCACTTGATTCGATATCACTGGGGCGCTTTGTGGGTGTCTTTGTTGGTGAGACTGCAAGAGCCTTACCATTGCCACTACCGTCGGTCTTCGGCTTGCCTACTAGTGGAGAGCTTGTCTCCTTCCGGAACGAGTCAAGTCCTCTCCCCCCAAATGCATTGCCCTGTACACTCAAGGGACGTCCATTGGCCAGAGGGCGCTCGACAACCGGTGTGGAGGTAGGATTATATTCTTGCTTCTGCTCTCGGGCAAACATGTTGCTGTTCTTCACCCGTGATGCGCGTTTCAGGTTCTCAATTGAGGAACGCCTCATCGGCGAAGGGGAACCATCTCGGCTTCCCAGATTCTCTGAGTCGAATCGACTCGGGGAAGACGCTGGGTCTCTGCCCTGCCAAAAGAGGCGCGGCGATGCCATTCGATTTGCCCCATTTATTGGAGACGTGTCAAAGGGCGACGAATTTTGGGTAAATAACATTTTCTAGAAGGGCGCATTTCTCTTAGCTTACGCATCCAGCGAAGCATGTTGGATCTAAACAAGACAATACCTTTGTTGTTTGGTTAAAACTAGGGGAATTGCGCCTCCGCTCCGTTGGGCCCAGTTCGGATAGCGGCCGGCTGCTCATCTTGGTGGGCGAAGAGGTCGGTGTATTCTTCTGAATACGCAACGGCTGAACCTGCCGGTTGCCCTGCGGCATTAGCGTGTGTGCGATGGAGTGTATGTCTCATCAATTTAGAGAGCAATTTAAGCCAGAAACGGATTAAGTAAGGAACGGCAACGTACTGCTTGTGGGGACATTTAGTGTCGATGGCAGCCGGAAAGGCTAGATGCCTCTCAGCTGCGGTTTTGCGCTTCTCGCGTTTGTCGTGCGGAATACGGTGACCGTTTCTACTGGAACAGAAATTTGGATGGCCTGAAGCAAGGAGCCAGGATCGAGTGTCCAAAATCACAATCCACGCCAATATGCGGTGGCCCTTAGCAAGTGCCGAGTAAATAAAAGATGGTACAGAATCGAAGACGGCCTTGCGGGGCCAATGTGAGCCAGCAGGTGCAGGCGATGTGAAGCAGATGGTGGAGTGAGTGCAGATGTAGACGGGTCGGGGCCTGTTGGGGTGAGACTCTTAAGGGCGATGATACAAGGGACGTGATGCCAAGACATAAACAAACATCAGGCGCGGGGGGCAACCGCTTGTCGCACGCTGGGCGATGAGGCTCTGCGATTATCTACCGGCTCGTGATGCCCTTCATCGTCCATTTTTCACTGTTTGCAATGCTTCGCCCCTCTGCGTCGGCGTGCCCACTGTGCCTTTTCTCTTCATTTCCTCGCTCTACCGGAGCCAAGAAGCTCTCGTCATGGCCGTCGAGGTCAATGGCGCAGCATCGGAGGCCTGTGCCTTCGAGGATGGCACTCTCCCCCAGTGTGGCCCAGGGCCCGACAAAGGTCGCGCCGAGCGGTAAGCCCATCAAACGGAAGTCAGGCAGCCCTTTCGGGGGGATGAACTTGAGGGAAGCCCGGATACGTGGAGTCCCCGAGCGGCGGTCACAGGCGGCAGAGAAGCGGACTGACAGTCGGAAGGGCAGACACGACCAGCCGCAGGGGGCGGACGGTGGTCAATTCAAAGCTTTGAAGATGCAGAGGGCGCTGGCCTCCGTCTCTTATGGATATCGAGCGTCGGTAAAAGAACGGATCGGTCAAATCGAATCATTCAACGACCTCCCTCTTCTGCCCATCGTTCGGGATTCCATCGCTACGCAAGCGTTGAAAGACATGGGAGACATCATCCCTACACCAATCCAGCGTTTGGCAATTCCAGCTCTCTTAGGCAACGATGGGAGAAATGGTAAACCTAGACGGAAAACTACGGCTGGGCCGGTCGAGACAAAACCCGAGGTGGAGGAGTTTCTTTTGGCAGCAGAAACGGGCTCTGGCAAAACCCTGGCATATCTGCTCCCAACAATTGACGCTATCAAGCGTGCCGAAACCATAGACACCGAATTTGCGGCTCACAATGCCGCTGTGGAAGCGGAAAAGCTAAAGCAGAATGCCTTTGAGCTGGAATCCCCCCCGCTCTCGAACCAACCGCACCCTACAACAGGTCGTCCAAGAGCAATCATCCTTCTCCCAACGTCTGAGCTCGTTGAGCAGGTGGGCGCGCTTGCCAAAAGCTTCTCGCACACAGTCAAATTTCGTGCTGCCCTTATCTCTTCCGCGTACAGCGGCCGTGTCATCCGCAGTCGGCTCTTCAATCCCAGCGGCATTGATATCCTTATCTCTACCCCACATTTGCTGTCTAGCATCGCCGAGAGTGACCCTAATGTTCTGAGTCGGGTAACAAATCTGGTCATTGATGAAGCAGACTCTCTCCTAGACCGTTCTTTCGCGCCCCTAACCCGCGCGATCATCGATAATGCTATGACTGGCCTTCGCCAGTTAGTCCTTTGTTCAGCGACTATTCCACGAAGCTTGGACGGTTACCTGCGCAGGTGCTTTCCAGATATGCGTAGACTCACCACTCCAAATCTGCATGCCATCCCCCGACGAGTACAGCTGGGGATCGTGGATGTGGAAAAAGACCCCTACCATGGGAACAAAAATCTTGCGTGCGCAGACACCATCTGGACAATTGGTAAAGCGGCAGTGGAGCACACGGTTTCACATGGCGAGATGCACAAGGAGAAGAGCCCGGATATCAAACACATTATCGTGTTCGTCAATGAACGTGACAAAGCAGCTGAAGTCGCTGACTATCTCAAGTCGAAAGGCATCGGTGCCGAAGCTCTAAGCCAAGACACCCCCAGCCAACGACAATCCGGGGTCCTCACCGCCTTCACCTCTCTCACCCCGAGTCCTGTGAACCCTCCAGTCGCTACAACAACGCCAACTGAGCCCTCCACCTCAAAGACGACATTCGTGCCCCTAAACCGCCGTCCCTCAGCATCAATTCCCCGCAGATCCCTTCCTAATGCTAGGGTTCTCGTAACGACAGATCTCGGATCCCGCGGAATCGACACGCTAGCCGTCCGCCATGTTATCCTATACGATGTCCCACATTCCACGATTGACTTCATACACCGCCTAGGGCGGACTGGCCGTATGGGGAGACGAGGTAGGGGGATTGTTCTTGTGGGAAAGGGAGATCGGAGGGATGTGGTGAGGGAGATTAAGGAAGGGATGTTCAAAGGGCAGGCGTTGATTTAATTAGAAGCAGTAGTAGTGTTTTGATAAGAGGTAAGTTGTAATTGTACTCAAACCATCGACCATTTTATGGTATATAAACTGCAGGAAATAAGTGTACAATTAGCCAAGATACCCTCAAAGAAACATTTCTCCTTATTTCTTCTCTCCAGACCACTCCCGGGCCTTTTCCACACTCTAGACAGTCACGCACATATATATATATATACTATAGTATATATACCAACCCACACCTCCACACTCCCCCCCCCAACCCCAACCAACCAACCAACCCGCAATACAATACAACACGAGCCACCAGACGCCCAAACCCAAACCAAAAAAAGCAAAAAAAAAACAAAACAAAAAACAAATAACAAAAAAAAATAAAAAAACAAAAAAACACAACCCAGGCCCGCGTTGTTACCGCCCACCTCCTTTTCCGTGGGGGTCGGGGAGCTTACCAAGTACGCCCGTGCGACGCGCTTGTTTGGGTTGGGGGTTGTATTTTTTTATTTATTCATACGCGTATATGTGTAGGGGGGGGGGGGGGGGGGAAGGGCAGGGGGAGTGTTTTTTGGGTTTGTTAAAGTTTTTTTTTTTTTTTAAGATTATAAAAAAAAAAAAAAAAAAATAAA
>JAJDFF020000076.1:56841-100354 GCA_021527025.2 Geoglossum cookeanum
CCCCGGGTGGCGGGGGGGGGGGGGGGGTGGAGCGGGTGGGCCGGGGGGCGGGGTGGGTGGGGGGGGGGGGGTGGTTTTGGTGAGTGGGGGGGGGGGGGGGGGGGGGGGGGGGGGGGGGGGGGGCAAAGGACGAGCGACATGTCCAGCGGGTCCGTAGATGCAAGTCAGTCTATTAGGGCTAATATAATAAAATAATCCAATCCGATCCAAATGCAAAACCCAATCTAGTGTTTTGTGTATTCGAGGAAAAATAGAAATAGAAGAAGGGGGGGGGTGTGGGGGGTTGAGCATGTGTAGGTTTTTTTTTTTTGGTTAAGATTTCTTTCTTTCGTGGAAATTACTACGAAAAAAATAAAAAAAAAAAAGAATTCTCTTGTGTTTTATATCGCCTGGAAATGGTGGGAATAAGCTGTGTGTGTGCTGTTACATACATGGTGGAAGGTGAAGTTAGGAGAGAAGAAGGCTGTGGAATAAGAAAAAAAAAAAAAATTGAAAAATAAAGGACCAAAAACAAAAAAACAAAGTGGCGCCTCTCTGCTAAAAATGATGGAAAAGATGTCCTAGAAAGTGGGAAAACTGAGTTTAAATCGTCTCTCCCATCCCAACGCCAAATGTTTTATAGGGTAATTGCGGTGGAGTGAAAAAAAAAAATTAAAAAAAAATGTTGCCAGGAATATTTCAAAATAGCCCTTATGTAGTGATTCGTCTCCACCTCATGTTTCCTCTTCCCTTCCCTGCCTGCTGGTCGTCTCTCGTGGAGTCGCTCTCGGTGTTCAAAACGGCACTGGAAGCCATAGACAACTCCCGACTAAGTCGCCTGTCTCTCCTCCTCTCCTTCTCCTCCTGCGGTCTAATAAATCGGTGCACAGTCCTGTGGTCCATAACTCTCTCTTCCTTATCTCCTTTACCGGCTTTTTCGGTCTTCGGCCACTGGTAACCGTAGAGCTTGCTGTGGCGCTCACACCGAGGACAGGCAGAGCGGAGGAAATATGCGTCAGGCTGGATGAAGGATTCGTCGCACACTGTGCATTCTACCCATGCCGCGCAGTCGAAGAGGACGGTAGAGGACGTGCGGTAGTCGCCCGGAATGCGGAGCTTGGGGCTGTGGACGGGTGAGTCAGAGTCAGTAGTCGGAAGGGCTTTGTCGCGGCTGGGGCGAGGATTCTTGGCTTTTGCTTTGTTAGATGTGGTAGAGCGAGAACACTCTGTAATTGATGAGTGCTTGACGCCAGCGTTAGCTGCCGTAATATCGATCGCTGGTACATTTGCGACTAGAGTAACGATAATCGTATCTTCCGAGATAATGGGCCTTTTTTTCCGGGTTTTCATAGATGAGGACTCGGTCGAAGTGCTCTCGTCAAAGATGGATGTGGCGTCTGTAGAAGAAGATGAGATCCGCGAATCATCCATCCCGGATGAGGACGGTGAACTGTCTCCAGAATCCGAACTAGTGAGCTTCTCCATCGTGTCAAGGATCGTTTCAGATTTCAGGGGAGGGACCTCTAGTTCGCCATGTAGAGTTATTTGGGGAATTTGGAGGGTATTTTTCCTAGATCTAGTTTGGCGTAGAGTCGGCATCGCGGTAATGGTATTCTTAGGACCCTTGGTCACACCATTCTGTGCAGAGGCCGAACGCCTCACTCCCGTTGCCCTTGTTCCTCCAACGGCAGAAGTAGTAGTTGTGTTTTTTGGCTGCCTTTTGGCTAAATCGTAGCTGGGAGCTTCGTTGCTTAATTGCGAGCTCTGACGCTCCATTTTGATGTGACGATCACTCACCCTCCTCTTCTTCATGGGCGTAGTCACCGGCGTTAAAGTTTCAGGGGTTATTGAAAGCGCTACAGAGCTCCTCTCAGACTCGTACCTTCTTTTTCTCCTGAAAGAATAAGGTGCCTCTTGGGTCTGATCTGAGTCTACTGGCGTCACCATCCTGCTCGCGTCATTTGTTGAAGCCCACCCGTTTCTTCTGTAACTCTCACACGTCTTGCACAAGCACTCGCAGTTCTCCTCTCCAAAATAATCGGCGCCGTAGCTGACGGTGATTTCTTCTCCAATATCGATCTCGCGGACGGTTGCAACACTCATTCCTCGAGGACCCGAAGTTACCAGGCGAGCATTAGCGTCACAGTCATGATTTGCGAACCTCGCCGGGCCTAGAAAGAGAGAGGTGGACTTCTTGCGACTGGACATAACAATACTGAAGTCACGTCGGCGAAGATCAAGATCCGCTTCCTCGTCTTTTGTCATTGTGACTTGGATGCCTGATAAGTACTTGATTGTTATTCCCTTTGGAATTACCTTTCTCGCCGTGATCGCTGCCTCGTGTGTCAAAATTGTGTATCTATTCGTGGTTGACACCTCAAAGGGACAGTCAGGCAGCCATATATTGAGATATTTCCTCAGGTGCTTGCGGAAATCTTCCTTCTCCTTCTCCGTCGCGAGCCTCTCTATAAATTTCCGAATTCCGGCGAGCTTCAACAGGCGTTCCTCTGCCTTCGCCGGGTCTTTGTCGACGATGGCCGACTCGCGGAGAATGCTAGCCACGTCTTCTTCGCGAATGCCCCGGGACGGTACAAATTTTGTGCGATTTTTGCGGATTGTAGACCAGTAGTAAACCTGTAGCGCACACAGAGAGTCAGCATGGTGTGTATGTAAGCCAGGCGCGAATGGCGGGCTCGGGACTTTCAAAGGGGTAGCAGTTACATGATCGACCAGAGCGTCTGTAATCACATCGTCGTAACTTGCCAACTGAGCGAGAGTCAAGCGCTCCTTCTGGGCCGGAAGGCCCTTGGGAGGCATCTCAATTGCAGGTACTCTGTACTGGTCTGCGTGAAGGAGAGAGAGAGCGTGGGCAACACGTCGGCGAGACGTATCCGAGAGACAATGCGACAGGATCCGCGCTGAAATTAGCGGGTCAACGACGAGTCAAAGCAGAAGGAGAAAAGCGGACGATTGACAAGTGAGCGACCATGCCCAAAGCGCGAAACTTGGTCCAGACAAGTGAGGGAGTCTGGAGAGCCCAAGGCGTGTCACAGCCGCGAGAGGCAGCTGCTGAAAACCGAGGGCTGGGGAGGTCCATCCATCGTCCATGGCCGAGTCGACCAGTCAAGCCAACTATGCACAATGGCACAAATACGGCGCAGAGAGCAGCGCTGCGTGTTTTGTATGTACAAGACTGTACAAACGGCATGCATAATACATAAGCGCGCCGCACAGAGTGACATAACTGGTTAGTTCCAGCGTTAGTCAGCATGCATTATGTGTGGCAGGACAATGGGGATAATAAGATTACCCGGTCGTGAGCCGCACGTGATATGCTTCATCGCCGAATTTACTACGGTGGACGGAGCACAAATTACGATCTGCTTGTGCTTGTATGAGCTGTACCTGTACGGAGTGGAGTCCAGACCGCAGACCGCAGACCGCAGACCACAGACCACAGAACACAAAACACAAAACGCGAAACACAGGGCAGAGAAGCAAAGTCGACCTCTATCTATCCTCTGCTGCCGTGTTGGGCTCTTGACATGCTATCGCGATGATCCAGCTAAAGGTGCGTGCTGCATGGCCGCCGTGATTGCCCCAAGCTTGCCCTGCCGCCGTCCAAGTCTCACAGCAGTTGCCTTTTTGCACAGACGATGCTCAACTGTATCGACAACTCCGGCGCAGCTGTCGTCGAGTGTACCAAAGTCCTCCGAATGAAGCGCCATGCCAAAATCGGTAATGCGAGCACTTGGTCTCCCCGTCTGGAAAAACACTCGCTAACTACATGGCGATGCGTGTGCCACCAGGCGACCGGATAATTGTCGTCGTGCAGAAGCAGCGTTCTTTTGGCCCGGAGTCGGGGGGTGGTGGCGGTGGCAGCGTTTCGACCTCTGCGGCAAACAAAGTCCGGAGAGGGGATATCCGGCATGCAGTGGTGGTGCGGACCGTGAAGAAGCTGCAGAGGCCGGACGGCAGTGTGGTGAAGTTCGATGATAATGCGTGCGTGTTGATAAACAAGAGTGGCGATCCAATCGGTACGAGGCTGAATGGTGAGTCAAGGCCATTCCGTACCGTACTTTGCCTCGGTTTCTGCAAGATTTCTGGGAGAAGCCTGAGATCTGTCGACTGGACCCTGTAGCTAACTCATGTCGAACAACCCTCTAGGCATTGTTGGGTCTGAACTGAAGGATAAGAAATGGTCGAAAATTTTGTCACTTGCGCCAATGCATCTATAGAATTGAGGGGGTACGGGTATATTATTCCAGTTTTAGTCATTGTATTTACAATACTCCGTAGAAGGTGCAAACGGTTGGGCTATCAAATCCAGCCCTAGATAAGTTCTATCTAACCCTTGAAACGCCAGTTGTATCGTGAAAGTGAAAAACCACGGCATCTAGACGCCTTGCCGCGCACAAGAACGCCATTAGGAGGACCTTTCGTTACTGGAAGATGTTGCCGCAACTGCAGCACACGTAAAAGAGTTTCTGCGGTGTGTCATGTAAGCCCGGAACACTGACTAGACGCTAAGCAAGGTCGGTGCCTACCATTCCCGTTTCTGCAGATCGCTGCTGGGACTGGAAAAAAACTGCCTCCATCTCGTTGCAACTGGGACATTGCTTATTCGATCTTGGCAGCTGCGGGTAAAAACCAACAGATATCAGCAGAGGTTCTCCAAAAGCATTATTACGCCTTAAAGAAGCCTATGCAGCCGTTCCCACCGCCATCTCTTCCACTGTCGATGTCCCGTCCATTGCCGTCGCGAATTTAGAATATTCCTCCTGATACTGATCTTGAGCGTCGTCTACGCCGCCACCACCATCCCCGTTCCCTCCGCTTATCCCCTCGCCACAAATGGAACACCCGACTTCCTCTCCACAAAGAGCGCAAAAGTAATATTCACAACCCACCGTAGGATCACTTCCGACATCCTGGGTCACACCAGCCGTTTCGCCAACGGAATTGTTGAGGTTGTTTCGGAAAATGCAGGCGGAAGAGGCGGGTTCGCTCCAGAAACAGTGGCGGCAGACGAATTGCAGAGTGCTGTTTAGTTTGTCCTCCTTCGGGTAGAGCATGTTTGAACTATTCAGAGAGGGGTAGTTAGCAGGATACGTTCAGGCTCGCGTGGTGTAAGATTGGCTTACCATTCCTGGCAAAAGCGAAAGGTGATTTGCTCAAGAGCTTTTTTCTGCTGTTCCTCATCGTTGTTAGCAGCTGGTGCAGGTGGGGAAGCGGACATCTTGACGGTCGGGTTGGGAGATGTGCGGAAGTCTCGAATTTCTGTATAGCTGGATGAAGTGGCCACTGGATTTGCCTTCAAGATAGCGGATGCTGTAGTCGCCGTGTGTCGCGATGGTGGGTGATGGCTGTGGAGCTGAGTCGGGTTTGAGGGGCAGGTGCTTTAAGAGTCACTAAGACTTGATCAGCTGACCAGATTCGCTTTTGTGGCGCCGTGTTGACTGCATTGACCCCGCCAACCACCATTGATTGTTCCTGCGTCGCTCTGTACTCTTCGAACAATCAACCATTCACTTCACCCGGAGGGCTTTGTTTTCAGACTTCTGAAAGGACTACGAGCTTTCGCTTCTTCTTTGCGCTCTTATAAGGGAGCTAGATATGGTCTGTTCTCTTCCTTTGTGCATGGGGTAACAAACATGCCTGCTGGGTGCTGGTAATGATGTCTTTCAACAGTCTGACGCCGGTCTCCCACCCAACTGGGAGGTGCGCCACTCTACCTCGAAAAAACTTCCCTACTACTTCAACTCCGTGACAAAGGAGTCCTGCTGGGAGCCTCCGTCTGGGACAGACAGCGAAAAGCTGAAGACTTACATGGCAGAACACCATAGCGCTTCCGCTGTTGGGGCAGATGGCAATGGTGTGAATGAGGGGAAGATTAGAGCAGCCCACCTTTTGGTGAAGCACGTGGACAGCAGAAGGCCGAAGAGCTGGAAAGAGGTGGGTTTTACAGAATATTGCATTCCCGCAGATAGGCGGCACAACCGGTGACGGAAATGCGGGGTTGTTAGAGAAACCGCTAAACTTTCGTCATAGGCAAACATCACAAGGTCCAGAGAAGATGCTTTGAAAATAATTCGCAGTCACGAATCGCGCATCCGATCTGGAGAGACTAGTCTCGGGGACCTTGCCGCCTCGGAATCAGATTGCAGTAGTGCTCGGAAGAGGGGAGATCTGTAAAGTCCCGCATATAAGCGCTCCGATCAAACACACTGACTCTGTTTGCAATGCAGAGGGTTTTTTGGACGCAGTGAAATGCAAAAGGAATTTGAGGATGCTGCTTTTGCTTTAAAGCTAGACGAGATTAGCGGTATTGTGGAGACAGCATCAGGGCTACATTTGATCCAGCGGTAAGCTAAGGCCATCTAATTTGCGTTCACGTAGTACTTCCGAAAAGGATATCTTATCTCTGAACCTTCCTATTTTTCGCTACTTTTCACCCACTTCTGATACTGTTAAACGGAGTTTTCAAACCAATGGCGCTGAGAGATAACAGGCTAGAATGACCTCCAACGGTGAACGCGAAGACTTGCCTATGGTCAATGACATCGAGACGGATCGTGGAGAGATTATTTTCAGGGGTAGCGCAATGCGGGAGCTGAACCATGATCGCTTGTGGATCATACTGAAAAGGGGCTTTCCTTGTTGTGTTTATTGCATTACTTGCACATTGTCGCACTTGCCTATCGAGATGGGGGATTTTGGGCCGGGCGATTGGGTTGGGCCTTCATCACCGCCTGATGTACTATACGGCGCGGCATTGAGATTCAAGCATTACTTATTTTGTGAAGGTCTAAGATGATTCTGTGGGAAGTTATTGGTCCTCCGCGATGCCCGGCGGAATCTTTCGACTTTTTATCAAGGTGCCCTTTCATCGTGAAGAATAAGTGGCGCCCACCAGACTGCTCTTTTCCTAGGACACCACCATATAACCATAAGAACCATGGCTACTCATATCGAATTAGTATTATTTTATCACGGTCGGCTTAGGAGTTAGAGATGGTGATCGCAATTGCTTGTTTCCCATTCCCATCCCGCGCATTCGTGGTTTGGATCATACTGGAGGCTTGGGGTGGTCTTATTTTGTTTGCCCTGGACGCTATTGTTAGACGCTTAGGGGCCTTTCTTCTTTTGTCATAATTTTTTTTGCTTCTTTCCTGCTGTTCTTCCCATCACTCCTCCCTCCACCAATTACAGTCCTTAAAGCTTTTGTTTTTGTTCCTCTCCACCCGTTTCGTCCGCACTCAATATCGACGGCTCCAACGCTCTTTCTCACAAAATCTACTAGTGCTGTAGAACCCGCCGCACCTTCTAAAAGCCCTACAACGCTAACGCGTGGTATCCCTAGCGCGCTTACGAGACGGGTTTCAGCTCCTTTCGGCAGTGTAACAAGGGTGATCGGTGGGTTTTCGGAATTGCATAGTGAGGCGGTAGCAGTGAGGAGCGGAAGATGGGCATGCATGAGAGCGGGCTGTGGAGACCTAGAAACGAACACCGCCACTAGGGGTTTTTGCATGGGCTCGTGGGGTGTGCCTGGTCGCTCTTGCCCGGAGGTGATGCTGGTTTTTGGGTTTGTTGACTTTCCTCCTTCAGCAGGAGGCAAATTGCGGTGAAGCGGAAGTGATTCCGGTATGGCCTTCTGTGCGAGGAGCTCAAGATAGCGGGTGGTACTGTTGAGGCCGACGGTTAGATAGGGTGTGATCTCCGGCCACGGTGGTGAGGAGTTGATTGGCTCTTGTTGTGGCGCTGAGGGAACTGATGACTGAATGTTTGGCTCCTCCTTCCTCTTGCGTTTTCTGCAGCGCTTGCCATTCGAGGCTACGATATGGCTCGAGCGGTGCTGGCCGATTGGGGAGAGAAAACTGATTGGAGAAAGGAGATTTAGAGGATTGTTGCAAAGAGAGCTAGTTTGCCAGGAGACCTAGCGATAGAAAGGGCAAGAATATAAACAGTACCGAAAACAAAGCCTTTCGCACGTGCGTCCTCAGTTTCATAAGGGATTACAAAGCCACTGTGGTGACGACAGCCACACGAGTGTGAATACAGGATGAGAGTAAACCAAACATGGAAAGGCTATGTACCTGCAGAGGAGCTCGAGAATGGTGGCCTGGTGTTCTATTGGCACCTCGGGCCTGGGCAAAACATACGGTGAGCTGACGGGCACGGCATTGGTCGCAGACTGGGAGGGGTTTACCACTGCGCCGGTGGGAAGGGCGAGTCAAGGTTGAAGACGGTCTTTGACTTTCTTCCCGGCTGCATTGCCCTGTCTCGCCTTCCTCTGTATGCACGTGTACGTGTAGCTGCGATCGCAAGGTGAGGTTGGGGTCAGAAGAGGCGGCCCAGAGAGGGAAGCAAAAGGGAAAAAGGCCCGGTTGTCACGTGGCTGGGTGGTGGGGAGGGGGGATTTGCCACCCGTGTCAAGCACCGACCTGGCATTGCCGCTGTAGAAGTATTCCATCTATGTATGCATGTACGAAATATGTATTGTGCTTGCACAAGCTCCCTGCTCCGTGCTCTTGTATTTTGTACGGGGGCATATTGCACTTGAAGATAGCACTCTGTGGCAACTCTGTAGTCGCGTTTCGTCCCTTCCCCTCCCCATTCGTCCTAGCGGGAGCTTAACACCGCTTGCCGACCCTCCGCATCCCACTTCCCTGCGCAGCCTTGAAAGAGTCGTGAGCAACAAAACGGCCTCGACCATCCGTTTGCACTGTACAAACACCCACAGCTGCTGTACGCGGGAACACGCCGACGCTGGGCTGGATTGATCGCATCAGCCTCTTGCCGCCGCTGCAGCACTAACAGCCGCCGTCGCCGCCGCCGCCGCCGTCCGTCTTGCTGCTCCATCTCCTCGCCGCTCGCTCAGCACCGTGAACCCTCCCCTCCCCGCCCACCGCATTATCCGCCCAGTCACAGCACAACCCACCGCTGTATTGCTGTCTGCCCGGTCTGTACCGCACGCCGTACTGCTGTGCCAGCCAGCCCCATCACTGCCGCCTAACGAACGTTCACGCAGCCCTCACCCATCCCTGCCCGCGCTACGTCTCCTCTTTCGTCACTCTGTGCTGCTGGTGGCCCGCACCAGTCCAACCCCAATCCAACCCTGACCCAACCCCAACCCCAACCCAACCCTCTCCATCCTATCACTAATCCCGGTCACTTACCTCTTCGCACGCACGCCTCAGTGCCAAACGAGAGACGCGGAGTGCGAGAGCTATTCTCCGCGACCTCTCCGCCCACGCGTCACCATTACTCACCTGGTTTTGGGTTTATCCTCGCAACTTCGCTTTCTGGCCTTTCTAATTTTTTTTTTGCCTTTCCTGTTGTGCTTTCGTTCTCCTTAGCTCCTGCAGATGGACGAGGCAGATGTTATGGCCCTTGATTCGGTAGACCCACCGCGCACCAACATATCGAGAGCGGTTTCTTCAGAACCTGGCTGTGTACCCCGCCGCGATTCCCTCGACGACGCTCACCCGTCCCGAAAGCGACAGAGGCTCGACAGCGGTAGTTCCAATTACGGCGCTAGGAGCATGTCTGCGGACAGGATTTTGTCGTCTGGGGAGCGGAGAAATGAGGATGGGCTGTTGAACACCCTGACGAGGCTGGAGGAGCATGCGGCGTCGCTTCCTCAAAGCACCAACCCGACAGCTTCAGAAGCAAGCTGCCAGCCTAAGCAGGTTATGGAGGTGGAGGCATCACCGGCGAAGCCGCCGCCAAGCAGAGTAACAATCAATGTTCGGCCTCCGCCGCCCCACAGTTCCACCGACAGCATCACACCAGGGCCCGATCAGGCTCCAGACCTGGATATGACCGAGCAACACCAGGATCTGAATGATGAAACCGAAGCGACGGATGCCGATGCCGCGCTCCCCAGAGTCATAGACGGATCCGCCAACTGTTCTCCGATGTCGTCCCCGGCAAGAAGCCCTGAGGTCGAGATTTCCGAGGAGATTGAGTCGGGCTATGATGCGCCAAGGTGGGATGGCGTTGGAGTAGTCAACCTCGTTGAGGACTATCCCAGACATTCGCTCTTATCGCAGTTCCCTGAGGGTCAGGATGGGGAGGAGCCAAAGGAAACTGCCCAGCATATTGGCCAGATTCTAGAGAAAGGTACGCCAGTGGCATCCGGTGTTCTACATATTTCTAACAATACGCAGGCGATCTGTCCGACTCGGCCCTGTTGGAGGAGTTGAGGGACTTCTTTGCTAAAACCGTTTGTCACACGAGTAAAATGGACCCATCACAACTGTACGACCTCTATAACGAGGATAATGAGTTCTGGGAGGAGATTCCAACCATGATAGAGAGCCTAGTCCGCCGGAAGTATGTCTCTTATCGTCTTTCTGAACCCCTGCCCCCCTGGTCGCTGCTAATATTTGCTAGTATGCACTTCGGCCACAATTTTTCGGTGAATCCCGTGATGATGAACGTGGATACAGGGCGTAGCTGGCTGGAAGAGCTTTTCATCCTGTATGGGCAGTTTACGGCTCGACTAATAGAAGTGGATGTCGATACCATGGAGAAGACAACTTCAGACGGCAATGGAGAACCAGATTTAATATCCTGGCATCATCACCGGATGCTGACATGGATACTCTCGCCAGGGATACCAGTCTACAACGTTCTGCAACGGTCCTACGACTACAATGTTAATGATACGATTGCAGCTGTCGCGTATCATTTCATATGTCCCCCATCGAACGGTCTTCAGCACATGGCTCGATTCGCCAGGCTTCTCCTAGAACAAGTGCCACACTTCCCCAAACATATGGTACACATATGGACTCCAATTGAGAATGCGAATAAGTTGGTGCAAATGGCTATGGACAAGATATCGAGCCGTGGGATGGATAGCGATGATATCTCAAATGCCTGGCAGAGGGTCCCTAGGGATGCTGCTGCGTTTGCAGAAGGGATAGACTCTGGCCTGCAGAAGATTGTTGAGAAGCATGCCTCCGTATTGCAAAAGAATGATAGCAACAAGCTCATCGATATGATGGCACGACTGCTCTATGATGTTACTCAATCAGATCAAAAAATTGCGCGCCGGTTCTATGTGGATAAGGTAGGGGATGTTGCTGGGGCAAAGCCTGATGACATTCCCTACCTTGTTCTCTACGGCTGGAAGTTTACCCTTATGAAAAAGTTTATCACTGGTGGCAAGATGGATTTGCGTGTTCAGGGTATTTTGAAGATGGTTGACGACTTATTATCAGCCTGGCAGCAATTCGGTCTCAAAGGCGATCTCAATCACCCGGTAATGAACTACTTGTCTATGTTCATCCTAAACAACAAGCTCGTCGACTATATCGTTGGCGTGGAGTCCCACCCTGAGCTGATCGGGCGGAGTGGGAATATTGTGAGCTTTTTAGTAGTTACTCACAAATATCCGCCAGAGGTGTCCGACGCGATCTGGCACACTGTCGTGACAAGTCAGAATCCGAGGGTAGTCGCCGCAGTTCTCCAGATGCTAAAGGACATCCACAACAATATGAACTACACTTCTCTCATCTATCTCTGCCAGAAGGTTGGCGAGTTACCCTTCTCTGCATTTGATGGTAAGATGATTGAATACTGCGCTCACCTCATGCATCAAATTCGATTAAAGTTCATACCTGTTAACCCCATGTCGAAGCTTGGTGTATCGCCGTATCACTTGTCAATCCGTCTTATCCGGCAAGCAGCAGCATTTCAAGAACAATCGCCTTCTTGTGGTAACAACATGGTGTACGACTTCGCGTCAAGAGAGTTGCAAGAACTGGTGGCTGTCGGACCCACCAACGAAGATCGCAGAAAGATATACCATGAGTGTGTACAGGATATCGCTAATATGACGCCCAGTGCCACCGGAAGCATTTGTGCGATAAATGCTTTTCTCCGCCGGAAATCTTCGGGCTTGGGAGTATCGGATATCAGAATGTTGACAGATGAGCTCTCTCTCACAAGCCTAGTCGTGAGCGAGTTTGCTCATGGAATAGAAGTCGAACGTGCAAAGAAGTCACCTGTCCAGATCAACAATGCGGTTGTCAGAGCGCGCCTTGACCTACTTTACTACATCATTACATTCGCAGCTCCAACTATAACCGACGATCTGGGTGAACGGTTGTGGTCCTACCTCGTAGGGGAGCAAGCACTAGGGGATGTTGAACGCCATGCGGCCTGGATAATACTCTGCAAAATCGCGTCTGAACTTAGGACGAGGAACCAATTTATCGACCGGTGCATCGAGGACTACCTCCCTAGTCTCGACCCGACCTTCTTTATCTCTGGTATGCTGAGCTTTACGCAACAAGCAATTCAGTATGAAGCACGGCTCAACCACCGGCCAACAGCCCTTGACAATGAGATCATCGACATATTCGGAGCTGAACAGGTTTGGCGGATGATCTTGACGGCTCCAAATGGTACAGTCGAGCAAGCTGCAATCCAACTCTTCGTCAAACTCTATCTCGATACTCCGTCGATCGCCAATGCACCTCGCTCTGCCGCTGAAGCAACCCACATCATGCTTGTAGACAGGTGTATCCGGAAGTTGGGTTCGGCCGCATCGAAACTGAGAGCGTTTAGTGATGGGAGCTCGAGCGGCGACGATGAACCGATGGTGATAGTAGCGTCGGATGCGGATGTTCAAGCAGAAGAGATATGCTTCAACCGGTCGCTCTGCACCCTACGAGAGTTCTTGAGCGCTTATAGAACTCGTCCCCAATACGCTGTCCAAAAGCCAAAGATCCTTTACCCTCCGACCCCTATAAAAGAGATTAAGGGCGAGCTTCTCAGTGTGCGATGGCAGTCTTTCACTGCAAATATGCAATCTAATATACAGGAGTTTATGATTGGTGATTTAGATACCTCAGAAGAACTAGGTGAACGCTTAGTCGCAGCCACCGGGTTTTCGAGGTTCGCGACTTACTCGAACGGGAGGGTTTTGAATTTGGAGGAAAACCCATCCATGACTCTCCGTGAGATGAAGATGACTGGAAACCCATTTATCATTGTCAAGAAGATACATGACCCAAGCGAGGTGCAAGAAGCAGGTCTCCCGGACAACCTCTCTGTTGTGGAGGTTGAGGTTTTAAAACATTTCGATGAGCTCTACGGTCTCCTAAGTATGGAGCGAAGCTCAGCTAAGGAGGTACGCCCAACAACCCCTTCAGGAATACGGATGTTAGGCTAAACACTTTAACTTCAGATTTGGCAATTTTTGAGCAAGTTTCCCCCTCAAGAGAAGATTCGGAGGGTGGTATTGTCGGAAACATCCACAAGCGCCGATATTTTCCCTACAGGGCAGCCGTGGAAAATACTGTATTCATCCTATACACTTAGAACCTGCCTGGATGACCAACTTCAGAAAGTGCGCATAGAGACCGCCCTGTCCCAGCGAATTGGTACCGCTGACTTCTCACAGGGCATTGCAAACGAGAAATTTATCTCCCGGAGCGTTAACGTTCTTGTCGAGGCGCTTACGAGCAACGACCTCCTGGAGGGTACTGATACGTATATGAAAATCCTTCTCGCCAGCGATCTTGTAGAATGCCTATTACGATTCCTTAAAGGCAAGATTCACTCCCTTAACTTGGTGCTCCTTCATGCTCACAACCTTTCTTGTAGAACCCGTATCCTCGGAGACTTCGGCTTCATATTTCTCTGACGAGGCTGCGCTTGTCGAACGCTTGGTGACACTTTTAAACGCTGCGAAATCACTAGAGTCTTGGTCTTACGCAGAGTCGCCCGCACTTGCTTGGCAATGTTTTTCTGCTATAATCGAGGCATCGATGCATAGCGCCGCCTTTTGGGACTTATTCACTCGACGATCAGATATCCCTGGGTTGATTAAAGAGCTCGTGCTTGATGATCCAAGATTGAGCCTCCGGAAATGCGTTGCGGAGAGGATGTCGCATGTTTGCAAAGTTCTCCCAAAGTTAGTGTCCAGACATCCTTTTAAAACCAGTTCTAACCAAGACGCAATACAGCTTCTCGAAGGTGAATGAGGAAGAGTTTGCTTCGTTCTTCTGGGAAATCCTGCACAGGATCATCCCCGAAGCAAGACATAATCCCCAAAATTCTGAACAGCTTTTTCAAGCCTCACTTGCGGTTTTCCGTTCTGTCGGTGAATTTTCCAGGGATCGCCTTGATCTCGAAGGCTACATGACAGAATGGGGGGGGCTTCTCGTTACCCATAATCACCAAGAGGTTAGTTTATAGCTCTAGTGACCGTGAATGGCACTGACCATTTGTAGTTTGTTGGCCGAGAGACTTGGGACTTTATTGTCTCTGGGCTGACAAAGCTTCTCCTATACTGCCTCCAGTTGGCGAAATCGCAAAAGAAGCCGTTCAACGCTGGGTAAGTGCCTCTTAACAGGACAGCCTTGGTCATATAGCTTGCTGACCAATCATAGAAATCTAGCAAAGGAAGTGTTTAGTGCCCACCTCTTCCCAGACTTGTCCCCCCGGGATAGCGGTAGCACCATCCCACTAATTGAGCGAGTACCTGTGCTCCATAGCCCAACAAGACAAGAGATATGCAAATTACTGTCGCTCCTTTGCCAGGACACTGTGAGCTACCGGAAGATGCTCGATCTTGTGGCTGACATAGTACCTGAAGGTAGGCGGGCTCCAGCATTGTTCCCTTCATTACCTAATTCCGCTTGCAGGTTTTTCATATGAGCTGGCCTGGAGTTTTGACCGATCAAAATATATTCGTTCTCCGACTGGCTATGTTGGCCTCCGGAACCTTTCCAACACTTGTTACCTGAATTCCCTTTTCACACAACTTTTTATGAATCTGCCCTTCCGCGGGTTCATGCTGGATGCAACCATTGCGGATGCTGAGGGGTCACAAAAGCTCCTCTACGAAACGAAACGACTTTTCGCATATATGCAGAATAGTTGGACGAAGTGGATTGAACCAAGGGATGTAGCCGGAGCCATCCGGACGTATGAGAACGAACACATCGACGTGACCGTCCAAATGGATGTCGACGAGTTCTACAATCTCCTATTTGATAGATGGGAAGGCCAGATCCTTTCTCCGGAAGCGAAAAAGAGATTTCGGTCTTTTTACGGTGGGCAGTTAGTCCAACAAGTCAAGTCGAAAGAATGCCCGCACATATCTGAGCGGGAGGAACCATTCTCAGCAATCCAGTGCGACATAAAAGGAAAGTCCACCCTCGAGGAAAGCCTCAAAGCATATGTCGAAGGAGAAATTATGGAAGGGGGTGAGTTGCATAGTCTTCAATCTCTCGAAGACAGACTGACGGGTGTAGATAACAAGTACTCGTGCACATCCTGTAATCGTCACGTCGATGCGGTTAAGAGGTAGACAGACACCTTTCATCTAGGTTGAAGGAAGCTACAACTAACTTTTGAGTAGAACGTGCCTTAAGGATGTGCCGGATAATCTCATCTTCCACTTAAAGCGATTCGACTTTGATTTGCGGACCATGCAGAGGAGCAAGATCAATGATTTTTTCGAGTTTCCTAGCACAATTGACATGAAACCATACAAAGTCCAGCACCTCAGTGACCCCACCGTACCAACTCCCGAGGATATATTCGAACTCGTTGGCGTTCTAGTCCACAGCGGTACCGCTGAATCTGGTCATTACTATTCTTTTATTAGAGAACGTCCGGCATCCCAGTTTTCTCCTACGTCAACCTGGGTAGAGTTCAACGATTCAGATGTCACGCCATTTGACCCGAACACAATCGCCGCGCAATGCTTCGGAGGCGGCGGCGATATATACTCTCAGAGCAAAGACACTTTATCGATGAACTTTCATAAAACTTACAGTGCCTATATGCTCTTCTATCAGCGCTCCTCCTCTTTACAAGCGCAACAGCAAATGCAAGAGCCCCTAACACTCGAATGCCCGAAAAAGTTGGCAGTTCCTCTGGAGCTCGGTAACAACATCGCATGCCAAAACGAGATTTTCATTCGGCGCCACTGCCTATACGACCCATACCATGCTCCGTTTGTCAGACAAATGCTGGATATGCTTCGCTATCTCAACAAGGGCATGTGCTCCGAGGACCATCAAATTGAAAAATCCGCTATCTGGCTAGCTCTGGACCACATGGATCAGGTAGTAGCGAGGACAAAGGATCTCCCGGATTTCGACAGTATGATGGGTTCCATCATGAAAGTCATTTGTGGCTGCCCAGAGTGCTGTAAACTAGCTCTAGATTGGCTCTCAGCTCGCCCAGAGGCCATGAGGAATATGCTTTTGAAGAACCCCCTCCCTAGAGTACGGCAAGAATTTGCGAGGATGGTTATTGCGGCACTGCGATCACTCAGACAAATGGATGCCCAATTTTATGGCTTCGAAATTAACCCAAACGAGCCTGCGGACTGGACAGAGGGTTTCGGTGCGTTTCACGCTGTCTTGAACCTGCTCTACAGGCTCTGGGATTTCATCCATCTGCATATGAAGGCTTGGGATGACTATTTTGGCCTCCTTGCAGATATGGCGCTCTTGGGAGTAGCCGAAACTACCGCCCTGCTTCAACTTGGCTACTTGCGGAGGTGCTTTGAGCTGTTATGTATCGAGAATCTAGAACGAGGGTGGAAGAGCGATTATGCAGGAATCTTGAAACAGCTAGAACGGGGGAGGAAGGTATCACACGCCAAAGTTATCGAGCTTCTGCGCGTCCTGCTGAGTCGAATCGATCTCAAGGATCATGATCGCCCTGAGGATGAAGAAGATAGACATAGCTCTCCCCCAAGTGAGCTCTATCCTCTTACAAAGCGAGAACTTCACTACTTCTACCTCTACATGAGGAAGACGAATTGTCTGATTTTCCTCACGAAGATACTGGACCTCAATCAAAATCCAGGAGCGGCCAAGGCGATTCTAACTCAGATGATATTGGCAGAGCCTGGCCTGAACATGCTCATGTACGTCTTCAAGACGATTACCTCGGGTATTGCAATTGAACCTGCATCGCTCGCAGGGGCTTACCTTCACGGTGCAGTTGTCTTTTGCCAGTATGCTCCCGTACACTCGGAGATTAGGGATCTTATCACTCGCACCGCACAAGACATGGATACAATCGGCGACAATGGAGGCAGGGATCACCTTCAGTTTTTCCGAACTCTAGCGGAAACCGAAAACAGGCGGATTCACCAGAGCCCATTGTTCATCCGGCATCGCGTAATAGAAATGTGCCCGTTTTGGGCGCCACCGTTGCTCACATTCTGTGAAGGATCTGTGCGTGAAGACACGGAGATATTTTTGAACCAACTTGTCTTCGACTATAGTGCGCAGGACCGCTACCCAAACCGGCGCCTTGACACAGCTAAAGCTCTTGCTGAAAGGTGCATGAACTACCTCGATGTCAAATGGGTGGCTTGTCAGAAGCCCGCAGATGCGAAGCTCATGCAGAGCATCCTCCGGGTTCTCAATCTCTGTAGGCCATATTTTGAGGAGGAAGAGGAAGATTTTACTATTAGGCTTGAATGTAGGTTGACTTGGCTCCTGGCGCTGTAATTTGAAGATGCTGACAAAGGTCATCTGCTAGCCTTAAAATCCAACCTAGAAAAGCTCATGCTTGAGGAAGGTGACGAGGTTGCATCTGGTACATTTGACTCCCAATTGTACACCCCAGAGGAGCAGGGGCTAATAGACGAAGAAGAATGGGATAACGATTCGAACATGGCAAGCGATTCCGACGTAGACCAGATGCAGTTGCGTCTCGAGAATGCGAGCCCATGAACCATTGAATCAATTGATACGCATGATCGGAATCTGCATAATTCGCACAGCTCTTGGGCTTCATTACGGCGATTCAGGCGTTCTTCTTGTACTGCGGAACATGACATGGCTAGTGTTGCGTTAATTACCTCAGCAGAGATGTCTCCTGGTGTTTTCTCACATTCGCAAAAGAGGTCTTGTGTGAAATGGAGCAACGGATTCGGAACTCGGCCTTCAGGGAGGCCCATTCGCCGGCGCACTTGGTAATGCATCTGTTTGCGGGAAAGTACTTTGGCTGGGATTTGCGAGTCTATCAAGAAAAAAAAAAAGCACGTTCATTACAAAATGATGGGTGGGTGCATATGACGGTTCTGCATTAATGGTCTTGCCGCAAGGCTAACTAACAATTTTCCTTTCAATTTTTGTCACGCAAAGAAAAGGATGGCGATTGGTCCGAAAATGGGTGGTCATTACTCTCTTTCACACTTCTGGCTCTCCTTAAGTGCCTCACTGCATGTATCATTAAGTTGGGATGTTCGGAGAGTGACCATGTCTATGGTGGTTATGATGATGATGATGATGATGATGATGATGATGATGATAACGATGATGACGATGCGCATCGCTCTGCAACTCCGCCTCGTGCCGTGTACATACACTGCGTACAATGCATTTCGGCGGTATGGCTATTTCTTCTATTGTGATGCTTCGCGTAGTGCTGGTAGGGACATTTTACAGCTCTCCGTGCCGGCAATCACAAGCTCTTGTCCTACCTTCCGTACAGGAGAGTAAAAAAAAAGGCACCCGGGCAAGCACCGGGAGCACTGAAGTGTCTGCAGCCTTAATTGTATGTGCAAATGAGCAGGGCGACCAGGCTGAGCTGGGCGCGACTACCACTTGGCACCCTTCACCTTTTTCTTCTTTGCTTTACCGCCGCCACCACCAACTTTCTCAACCTTCACAACTCCGGTACCACCCACCAATTCAATTTTCTCACCATCCTTTTCCGGATTAGCAGTGCCTCCCTGGGTTGCTGCAGCTGCCCTCGCCTTTCCCTTTTTGCCCTTTGGCCTGTAACTCGATCGGTCGCGGAGCGGTAGCCACCGTTCCGGATCCGGAAGCTTATTAGGATCGTAGTCCTTGGGAAGGCGTGACTTGCGGACGCGTTTCCTCGTTGGCGGGAGCTCGTCCGCGGTGTCTGCGATTCGTTTCTTGGAGATGCCACTGCTAGCAGTGGGAATGTGCGGGACTCCAGCTTCTTCGAGCGCTGCGGCGTCCACGCGCGGGATAGGACCCAACCCATCAATGTCTACTTGAAATTTCGAGAGGTCTGAAGATGGCGTGACGTGTGAGGCAATGTATCCAGCTATTGAGAGACGGTCAGTAGGGTCTTGACTCTTGAGGTCCTTGAATATTTCGGCCGCTGCAGCTCGGTCTTCGGTTTTCGGGGATTCCAGAAGCGCTTTGCCAGCTGCTCTGAGTAGAGCTGGAGAGGGTTTTGATTTGCGTCGCCAGTACGAGGCGGCCTTTGCAAGCTCCGTTCGTATTTGTGATTTTCGACCCTGCAGAGAGTATAGAGAGACAAGGATACCAATAAGACCAGGAGCGAAACGCACGTCTTGGTCAGTTGACGCGGGAGATGCCTCTAGAAGCTTAAAGAAGGATTCAAGTGTGGAAACGGCAGAGCCATGGTTATTGGTTAGCAAGTACAATTGAAGGACTAAAATGACTAGGCCAACGTCGTTACGTCGTTTCTCGAGCAAAGGGAGTATCTTCTTAAGCCCTGTCTTGCCGATTTGGTTTTGAGCATGCGCGGCAGCATTAATGACCGATATAGAGTTCACGTCTGCAGAAAGAGTTGGGGAGGCGTGCTCAGAGAGGTATCTAGCAGTAGACTTGACAACCCCTGCGTACTTGAGGGATACTAGTTCAATAGTGTAGTTGTTACGGCGGAGGAGGCTAGACTGAAATCCAAAAGGCCTCCCGGTCTTAGGTATTGGGGGTGAGGAGTGAAATACCCTGTGAGCCAGATAGGGGTTGGTCGGCTCTTCTGTAGCGACCAGGGAGTTATTCTGAGCAATCATCTTAGTAGAAGCCTCAGGGATACTAAAGGTAACGTATTAGCATCTACAGTACGGGTTATACTCTAGTAAAGTCCTTACCCCTCAATGGATATCTCAGACGAAAGCTTCTCAGCCTCCTGAATCTTGCCCAGCCTGATCAAGACGTAGATCTGCTGGACGGCGATTGGGAGAATCTCAGCCGTCTTCTCCTCGTCAGACAGTTCCTCCAGCGCATTGCACAGATCTGGCATTGATAATCACCGTCAGTAATTTTCGAGTGTTGCAGGACTCCCAAAACAACGACTACCTTTCGCTCTTCTCAACAGCACCTCCCCTTGTCCCAGTTCCCCTCTCGCAATACTTCCACAAGCAGTGTTATATGCTATCTCGAATGCTTCCAAGTCCTCTCTACCCGGCCGCCTCTTCTGCACTAACTGGCCCTGGCTCGACCACTCCAATTGTGCGTCAGTGGCTCTGTTGTTGATCCGGAGGTCGTTGTCCTCGTTCTCCACTGCACCAGAGAGATCTTTAGACAGTTGCCTGTAAATCTCTGCCGCCTTCGAGAAGTTTTCCAGTCGGTAGTACTACGGCTTATCGTAAGCTCCCAAATCTTCAGCCACTACCCCAGACAAAACACGTAAAAAAACAAACCCACAGTCTGTGCTACTACATGATTCAAGCCTCGGCTCCTCCCACCTGCCCTCATCGCAGCGCCCTCAGCATCTGCATACCGCCCAACCTTATAGAGTGCATAAGCCCACTCTAGCGCTGCCCTCTCTTTTAGGCGGTCTCCTCCCTCCTCCAGCACTTCCAACGCGTCCTCATACCGATCTAGCCTCAGTAGAGCTATAATTTTCACATGAAGCGCCTCAGCGTCAGTCCTTGACTCCTTGAGTACGGTGTCAGCGGCTTTCAGCACCTCTTCGTGATCGGTTAGTGAGGTTTGCTGGAGAAGAGTTGTGATGGATTTGCGGGCGGAGGGTGGGGCAGCCATTTCTGGCTGGATGGGGGGATCCGATGTTCGACTCCCTTATTACCGGAGGCAGCTCAGGCCTGCCATAGACGGGAAAATGCCAGCGTTGTCAGAATTCAATGAAGCTGGCTTGCGATCTGTTCTAATGGACTTGTACAGTACTCTGTACAGAGTACCCCACTGTGTGCAAAATGTCGCCCACAGCCAATCAGAGTCACCACGGGCACGTTACCGCACTATCTATACCCATACCCAAATTCCTCAACTCCCTAAATTCTCTAATTCTGCCCGGCCCAACCCAACGACCGCCGCCGCACATCTTGGAGCGACATGTCGACTTGAGTTCGGGGCGCGGGGTACGTCCAGCTTCCACACTAAAAGCATCACGGCGTGCCTGTTTTGTCCGAGAGCACAGGTCAAGTATTTTACTGAGCTGGTTATAGATATTGATTTTGACCCCCCGAGTCGCGGTAATGCCGCCAGCGACTTTAGTAATGCCGCCGGCTCACGCAAGCATGCGACTGAAGAGAATAATTTTCACACTGCATTCCATTGCAACACTCTATCGTTTCTCAACGAATCCAGTTATATAGGGTGAATCCGCCTAATGAAGCTGAATGCGGGCACATTGCAACAGTAGAGAGCTTTTGAGGCTTGCTGACTCGAGAACCTGGGCATGATGAAGCAGGATGTGTGTATGTTCAGGGGAGTCTGTCGGGGGTGAACAGAACATTAGATGGCGTGGGTCAAGAAATGGAGTGATAGCAATGAGAATGGGGTGCTGAGTAAGCGCGAGACTGTGTGTTTTTAGGTAAGCATAGGTGTCGTCTAGAGTCGCTATATCAGAGTAGAAAGATACGTCCCCGATGGGTTCGAGAACGAGAAACCAAGTGTTCTCAACTGTAAGTACTGCAAATTACATGCATAAAACTAGAAAGGCCTGTCGCTGAAGCCTTTATATGCAGCTCAAACCTGCCTGTGTGGACCTCAGTCAAGTTGCGCTCAGCTTCGGGTCGCAGAGGGCTGATGCCAAAGCTGTTATACGGGCTCTTGGTATCCTCCTGGAAGTCCTGAATAGGGATGCGCGGTCTCTTGATAGTGCCCTCGGTGACTACGTGTTCTTTCCCCTCTCTCACATATTTCGCCAGAGCCGACTGCTACCCGAACGCGCACTGGAGCTGGCGTTGAACTGCCTGGATGTTCTCTTGTTGAACTGTTGGAACCGGAATGTGTCAAATGAATTAGCCAAGCAACTTCTTATACTCCTGGCTTTTATTGCTGGTGGGAGGCCGGCGGGAGTTGGTGATGTGGGGACGTCTGAAGAACTGAAGGTCGCGGCGTTCCACTGCCTGACGAGTCTCTTTAGATCAATGGCGAACTCGGAAAGCAGGATCTGGCCTACCGACATGGCTAATCTTCCGCCTCTTGGTCACGCTGTAGCGGTGGTGTTGGACGCTGTTGCGGACAGCAGCTCATTCGACTTAGAGTTCGGTGCACTGGCAGCTCTAGAGGCCTTTCAATTGTCTGCCGACAGGGAGACCCTAGTTGGCGTTTTCCCAGGGGTCGTCTCCAAAATCACCAAATGTTTGCAGCCAACTACTTCCGCAAGGCGATCTTACAGGGTGTTAGAACGCGGCCTTCAGGTTCTCTCGGCCTCGTTGAAATGTGTTATGGCAGATTCTCAACTAAAGCTCTCCTCTCGTGGAACCAGGGCAACTTTATCCCAATCAGAGGACAAGGAACTGCAATTAGACGGCCCCTGGCTAAATGCCAACGCCCCACAGGTCAAACTTGCTTTAGGTAACGTTGTTAAGCTGCGGAACCACGAGAAACCTGTAGTTCGGCATGCGTTGCTTCAGCTTT
Organism: Geoglossum cookeanum; assembly: GCA_021527025.2. Classification (NCBI taxonomy): domain Eukaryota; kingdom Fungi; phylum Ascomycota; class Geoglossomycetes; order Geoglossales; family Geoglossaceae; genus Geoglossum; species Geoglossum cookeanum. The sequence goes on from JAJDFF020000076.1 coordinate 79,425, forward strand.
GCCTTGTTGTTCTGGAGGACTGCTGCCAGTCCCTGTCTTCGGCAGTGGGGATGATGGTAGAGACGCTGATTGTTTTGTCAAACGACAGCACTTTCGAGGGTCAGGCCGCCTTGAAACGGCTATCTTTGACTGACCACAACATAGTAGAGCAAATTCAATCTTCTATGCATACATGGGTTATGGCACTACCCAGGCTCATGCACTCGAACGACGATGGAGTTAGGCGAAACGTCATAACGCAGCTGTCTATATCATTTCGTCTCCTTTCTGAGCTTGGGGAGCGGTCCGAGATAGTGGAGAATTCTCTAGCTACCAACTTACGAGACAGTATTTTGTCCGGGCTGCAGGCCCACCCTAAACACCTTTTATTACGGGAGACAAGTGAGCAGTCAGAAGGGACAGTCGATCAATGGTTATCAGCAAAGGGACCCATTGCCAATATTAAATTTCAGCCTCTATTACTAAATCATAAAAGCCAGGATGGGACCCTTCAAGACTTGGAATTTTTGCTCCAACAGCTGGGTGGATCGGGCTCTTCCCTTGTTATTGTAAGGGAATTGCTGGATCATATCCGCGATGCTTCCGGTGACGATCTTCTAGCTTCCTTCTGGCTATCTCTAAAGCTTCTCCAAAGTGCGTCTAGTGAGAATACTTTCATGGAAGATGTAATTTCTGCTGGCTCCTCTAATATCAACGTTCGCGTCCAGCTCATAGAGGAGTTCTACTCTTTTGCTTTGACCCTACTTTCGCGATCAGGAGATGGCGATCGAATGGACTGGCGACTTTATGGTCTTGCTCTGGAGGCTATCGCACTAGAAGCCGGGCAGCTCGGGAGAGAGTTTCGCCTCGAACTTGTCGATTCTCTTTACTCCATGGTTCACTTGGCTGGTTCATCAAATGAGGTCCTTAGGAGCCACGCCTTCACTTCTCTCAACATTACGACCCAAGCCTGTGGATACACCAGCGTTAGCGATTTACTTGTCAGTAATGTCGATTACCTCGTTAACGCAGTCTCTCTAAAACTCAACACATTCGATATATCACCCCAGGCCCCGAAGGTCTTGTTAATGATGATAAAGCTGACCGGTCCTCCACTTTTACCTTTTCTCGAAGATCTCGTCGGTAGTATATTTGCAGCACTGGATAGTTTTCATGGCTACCCTCAGCTGGTGGCGCTTTTGTTTTCCGTATTAGAAGGAATTGTGGATGAAAGCTCAAGGGGTGTTGCTATCGCAATTGAGTCCGGAGCTGGAGCTAATCGCAGGAAGGCACCTGTTCAACAGCGGACTATCTACCAAGTCTGCAAATTGCTCGAAGACTCGAGGCGGAGGCGCTCTGAGCCGTTAGTTAGTGCTGAGGATCAAACATCTAGGGAAGCTCCAAAGGAGCCGTGGAAAACCGGCGACAGCGAAGAGGATGTCGAGACAGGAGGATCCCTAGTCCAGTCAGAAGACGCAGAGGAAAGACAACCCAGAACCAGCAAGGTGTACCAGATGGTACAGAAAATCGCGCGTTTAGGACAGCATTACCTCACACATGAATCGCCAACGTTCCGCAGACAGCTATTGAGCCTATTAACAACGGCCTGTAACACTTTGCATGCCAACGAAAATGAATTCCTCCCGCTCATCAACGACGTCTGGCCTACCGTTATAAAGCGACTGTATGATGACCAACACTTCGTTGCTGTTGCAGCGGCCGAAGCTGTGTGCAAAATCTGTACGTGCGCGGGAGACTTCATGTCCTCTAGAATACAGACCGAATGGCGAGACATCAAAAATCTCTATCGGAACGTACGTCGTAAACTTCGGATGGAAACAAGACGCTCGGGAAGGGGGATCTTTACCCCTAGCCACCAAGTGCGGAATGCCCTCGTCAAACTCCTAATGGCGGTAGTGGAGTACGTTAGGATTGACGATGATATGTTTGATGACATGCTGGATTTGCTCTCAGACATGTTGGACAGCAGGGAGGATATCCAGAAAGTACTTTCGTTGGTTAATGCTGACGCTGTGTGGCTGAACATGTGGACTAAGAATATCCGTGGCGCTGCGCAAAATCCGCCTCAGGTGGCAGGATTTGTCTTTGAGCCAATTGTGGCTTGGGAAAATGTATAAGGTAAAAGCAAATTTTATTGCGGCACCCGGTGTTTCAAACCGTAGAGCCATCTAATGAGTGGAGTGTTATAATACCAGACGTATTGAGAAGCTCTAAAAGGATTTTTAGTGTCGCCGAACAGAAGTAGAGAGTGTGGAAGTAACTGATGGCGAAGAGTCATAATCCCTTTCGTGTACTGAGCTTTGATAGAAAATTTTGGGGACAACCAAGCCAGACCGAAGCAAGTATAACAAACATAAGATACCAGTCAGAAAAGACGACCTCATTCTTAAGTCTCCTCTTCGCTTTCCTCTTCGCTCTCTGCATTTTCGAGCCATTCCAAAAACTTTTCAGCAGACTTGCGGACCTTTCTGCTTACGGCAATATCGCCGACATATTTCTTACTGGCTCGTGTGCCCCACTTCTTGACGACTTCCTCCGAGATGAGTTCGTGTTGATAGTAGGTCATCAGAATTGCAGGCACTTGAGGAATAAGCTTTGGATTCTCCTTGCCTACGAAACGCTCCGTTCCACCCAAGAAGGCCTTCTCGTGACGATCTGAAGTAATCATCTAGCGACGGGTAAGCAGCGTATCAAGCCCAAGATGTAGGTTACGGTGTTTACCTTCTTAAGCATACTCGCTCTCTTAGGAATCTGCTTGACAATATTCTCGTCGAAGATCGCCTGTGCTAGTACCGCGAGAGTACGGTGCTTAGTCTCGATGCCTAATTCTTTTGCCTTGACATAGATGTCGACATCGTCAACCTCACCGACCCCACCTGATTTCTCTTTCGCAGAGCTAATGATCCAGCTTCCGAGTTGGGCGTAAACAGAATTGCCACCAGCTTCGCCTTCGCCATCATCGTCGTCTTCATCGCCAATAACAAGAGCACGCTTCAAGTCCTCGGGAAGTTGGTTGGCACGAGCTTTGGCGGCCTCCTCCGAGACGTCGAATGCCCACTCGTCATCCTTTACTTCAGCGGGGTGTTCAATCTCCTTGGCTTCGGCATTTATGCGACGAGTGAGTTCATCATCGCTTCCTGCGTCGATGGCAAGGTCACCATTTTCACCTTCACCATTATCGGAGTTGCTATCACCCGGGCTACCAATACGGCCATTTCCATTTGTCTCGTTGGTCTTGTCTTGGTCCTTGTCTTTCCTTGATTTCTTGCTAGACTTGTCCTTTTTACCTTTCTTAGGCTGGTTCTTCAGGATGAAGGAGCTGAGCTTGAGCCTGAGATCGACATTAGAGCGTTGGCCGCATGCTTTGCAATCCAGAACGATGCCGCCATCTTTGATAACTATGTCTGTCTCGGGGTTCTTGCACATCTTGCAGAGAACAAACCTTCCGATGAAACCGTCAAGGTAGTCTTGGAGCTTTGAGGCCTCATGTGCGCCATTAATAATCCACCGATCATCCGAAGGATTAGTATTTGTCTGGGCACCAAGCTCAAAGCCAAAGTATTTGATCACATCTAGGAACATATGGTTTAGCTTTAGCCAGAGTCTTAGAGGGTGGGGCGGCTCACAGGATGGCGGGCGGCTAAGGGACTGAGCGACGCCACTCAAGTTAACTATAACAGTCTTGATGCCGTTGCCTTTCCCTTCAATCTTGGATTGTAGGCGCTCCATCTTGTAACGATAGAAGGGGTCTGTGACATCCTATGAGACACGTCAGTCTTAGTTTATTTTTAGGGCTTTTTGACTATGGCAACATTAGCACGAGATTTTCTGGGGCGAGCATACCCTACGAATATTGACGGTAGCCATGACTGTGGTGGAAAGGTATTGCTGTATCTACCGGAGAAGAGAGAGTGCAAGAAGAGAATACAAATAAAATGACGAGACCGCGAGCGAAGCCGAAGACATGCGTTGACTGCACACCACAGGCGATAGTTGCAAAGTGCAGTAGAGGCGACCGAGGCAAAGCGATATCGCCAGAAGAGGAGAAAGTACGAAACTAGTATTAGTGTTGGACAAGTGACAGGTTGACAAAGACGTGAGCCTGGGGCTAGCCGTTCGTGCTTGCGTATGTGCTACAGGGTATCCGATGTATGCGAAATGTTTGCAGCTTGAGAGGCGGCTGATGTCTGAAATCGTTGGCGTAGGGCGTGAAATACATATACCGCAGTGTCGTCCGGCTGATGAGGGTGGCTCTTTTGAGATGGGGATATGTGGGTCCAGCGTCCAAGAACGATGTGAGGAGACGGGATTTCAAGAGTCTGGGGCGTTGAGGTAACGCTGATTATGTGACAAGACCCGAAGAATCTCAAAGGATGTCTTGTACGGTAGTGCGGTATTGGCAGCTATCGAATTTCGCTGTCAGAAGCTCGTTGGAGTATTTCTGGAGGGGATGTTGATGGGTGCAGGAGGAAGCGGACAGGAAATTTGGCTTTATGTAGGCAAGAGATTTTCACGCTTGTCAGAACACGGGACCGTGGACCCTCGACTTACTCCCCATATGACAACAAGATAAAATAAAAATGAAAATAAAATAAAATAAAGAAGCCCAACATAACCGCTGCCAGCTCGCTCATTAGATGTTATGGCGGAATAGCAGAGGCCGTGGCCGGGCCTGGACGGCCCTGGAAGCCCTAATCCCAAGTATCTAGAGGGCTAGCACCAGCGGCAGTCGTCGACTACTAGACCTACGAAAGACACCTGGCAGGTGTGAACGCACGTCCATATTCCATTGAGCATAGAAAGTCAGCTAGCAAATTTTCCCGCCCGCATATCTGCTAAACTACATAGAGTGTTTATAAGGTAAACCGTTGTATAGTATTCAGACATTTCTGCGACTTACGCCTTCCTCCAACCGCAGACACTATTCCTATATCATTCTTCTGTTCTATGGCAGACAACATGCTAGTCGACTACTCCCTGTACTTGGTTACGGACTCAACCGAGCCCATTCTCAGAGGCCGTGACCTTGTAAAGACTGTGCAGGGCGCCGTCCAAGGGGGTACTGCAATGGAAGGGTGTTCATTCATAGTCAATCAAAGCTCACCATGGTTTAGGCGTTACGATTGTCCAGTTCCGCGATAAGACCAGTGAAACTGGCGAGCTTGTACGTGTTGCGAAGGCACTCCACGCTGTTACAAGGCAGTACAATATTCCCTTGATTATCAACGACCGCATCGACGTTGCTCTAGCAGTCGGCGCAGAAGGAGTTCATATTGGGCAGGATGACCTAGGTGAACGTTGGCTTTTATAGTCGTGTGTAGCTGTGCAGTTCTAACATCTTGCCCCTAGATCTCCCGACTGCACGTAAGCTGCTAGGCGATAAGGCTATTATCGGTGTCTCTGTCTCTTCAGTTGATGAGGCTGTACGAGCAGCAAAGGGGGGTGCCAACTACGTGGGGATTGGGACCTTATTTGCCACTAAAACGTAAGTCCCAGCCAAGCTTCATGTCTCCTCTTTTGTACGTATTGCTGCTCATTGATAGTGCTGCCATCAATAGGGAGGCCGACTCCAAATCAATTATTGGAACTGCGGGCGTTAAGAAGGTGCTCGGCGCTCTCTCTGCAATGGATGAGAAGGTGTCCGCTGTTGCTATTGGTGGGATCAACCCCTCAAACGTCCAACGGATTATATACCAATCCAAAGCTTCGTTCAAAGCTTTAGATGGGATTGCAGTTGTCAGCCCCATCATTGGAGCCCCAGATTCCAAAGCGGCTGCGGAAGAGATAAAAGGACTTCTCCGAAAGCTGCCGGCGTTCGCCACCGCAAATGGTCTAAAGGGTAAGAAATTTGCAGACCGTGAAACCCTTGTGCAGAGCGTTTCAGCTATTGTCAGAAAGCTCGGACAAGCTAGGCCGCTCTGCCACAACATGACAAATCTCGTCGTGCAGAACTTCTCCGCGAATGTGGCATTAGCTATGTACGTATATCGCCCTTTTTTCAAATTGACAACTATAGCTAAGTGCATCCTAGTGGGGCAAGCCCAATTATGTCAAATTATGGTGGGGAAGCTGCCGATCTTGCTAGGTTAAGAGGAGCTCTAGTCATCAACATGGGCACGTTAACACCCGCCGTTATTGAAGATTACGTTATAGCCCTACATACGTATAACAATTATGGTGGCCCTGTCGTCTTCGATCCTGTTGGCGCGGGGGCAACGCAAGCCCGCAAAGATGCTGTTAATCGTCTCCTATCTGAAGGTTATTTTGATATGATCAAAGGGAACGAACAAGAAATTAAGTCCGTGCTTGGTGAAGGAGGTGCGCAGCAGCGTGGTGGAGTTGATAGTGGCAGCAGTGCCTTGACAAATATTGATAGAGCCAAATTAGTCAAGAAGTTGGCCTTAAGAGAGAGTAGAGACATTTTATTCCATACGGGACACAGGAAGATGCTAACGTATTCAAGGAAATGTTATCTTAATGACAGGTCCCACCGACTTCCTGAGTGATGGGGAGAGAACATATGCGATAAGTATGCACCCTTGACTCTCGTTTGATAGCTACTCTAACATTTTTTGGACTTCAGGTAATGGCCATGAGTGAGTTACTCTTGGGTCGCCTCTACCTTCCTCGTGCGGGTCCCTGATGTATCCCTTTGCGAGCTGACGGTATTGATATCACTAGATACCTGGGTAAAATTACTGGTGTGAGTGGACAACTGCGTCGGCAATGAACTACAAATACTCATTTAATATAGAGCGGGTGCACTCTCGGAACTGCTCTCGCCTCCTGCCTCGTAATCCAGCGAGAAGACAAATTACTTGCAGCTCTTGCAGGTATTTTGCTATTTGAGATAGCTGCAGAACATGCCGCGCTTCGTGAAGACGTCAAAGGGCCGGGGACGTTCGTCCCAGCGTTTATCGACGAGCTCTACCAAATCACTAAACAGACTGCAGCTGGAAACAACGGATGGCTTGCAGCATCGAAAATCATGAAGATGGAGATCTAGCTAAGCAATGTCACATCTATCCTAGGGGTGGATTGGTTTGGCATGTTTACGTTACGATCTTTGTAACAATAGCGGACACGAACATAGAAATACAACTTGCTCCCGTTCACCAAGTGCAATTAGAACCGTCTTTCGTAACTCCATACATGCACACATTACAAAGGGCTTGTGCGACCACAATGAGGGTACACCTCGGTAAATCGACCTCCACAGTTCTCACCCCACTCGGCTCAGGACAAATATGAACAACATCCATTGATCATTGCGACTCCGACTAGAAAAGGGAAGACAGGCGCAGTCGATCTCTCGCTTTGACTCAAGGAATCTCGTACCCACTCAGACCAAAAATAGCAAAAATGGCAAGCCGCCGTCTCCGTATGCACTTCCCCCAAGTAACCTCGATCCTAATCTCACGATACAACAGTCAAACCGGCACTATTCATCTGCGATCTCCAAGAGAAGTTCCGCCCTGCAATCTGGGAATACTCTTCAGTGTAACGTCGCCGATCCATCCACCACATCCGACCACTCAATAACTGTCCAGAAAACAATAGCCTCGACACGACGCGGAAGATGATATCCGCCAGTATGGAAGCCCCCCCTTCCTCCCCCCAAAATGGCAGCTCCATTCCCTATTTTTCATTTTCCACCTTTTTATATATCTTTTGCCCAGGGAGGCCCCAATCTCTTCCTGATCAAAAGGCTCATAAAATAAAATTAAAAAAACAGGCCAAATCCTAAAAATACCCATTTACGCAACCACACAGAACCGTACCAAACTGGGCGAGACATGTCCGGAGCTCGAGCTCAACCCCAATAACGCAGTCGAGTGCATCGACAAATCGCTGTTTTCCATGTGGGTACCGGATCTCCAGAGGCACTTCAAGCCAGAGAATGGCCCGCACGAGATTGCGATTGTGGGCATAGGTATGTCAAAAGAGAGAGAACCTAGCCCTCTCTCCGGGGAAGAGGACACGGAGTGTAACACTTTCTAGCTTTCTTGATAATTTTATGTGATTCTGCGTTCGGATTTTTTTTTTTTTTTTTGGGAGGGGGGGAGGGGGTTGTAGGACAGGAATCTCACTAGTGCTAACAGTAGACCGATGTTAGAAAGCCATATCTGCGTCACGCAAACAACTCTCGACCTCCTAGCCAACGGCCATAAAGTCTACGTTCTAGCAGATGGCGTGAGTAGCTGCAACCCACAGGAAGTTCCTATTGCGCTCGATAGGCTTAGGAGGGAGGGCGCTGTCATTACGACAAGTGAAAGTTTTTTGTTTGAGTGCATGGGTGATGCGAATATCAGCGAGTAAGTTTCCTCCTCCTCCCCCCCCCCCCCTTCTTCACTGCGTACACAAATTTTGGCCGTGGTTGAAAACTAACCAAGTCAATCTTAGATTTAAAGAGGTTTCAAAGCTAGTTAGGGATACGAAATCGAATACGAAATCTTCCCTGGAGAAATTATGCAAGATCTAGAGATAACTTTGTACGTCCTTAAGAACAAGAACATTCTGCATGGCGTGCAAAAAGGGGCTTGATGTTGTTGTTTTTGATTAGAGCTACGTTTCTCTATAAGAGTACGGAGGCGGAGGCTAAGGCTAAAGGGGGCATGTGGTTGGGGATAAAAAGGCTCTCAGGCAAATGCACTAGTGGCTACAATAAACGTTTTCTCTTATTAATAGTACAGTTGGGTGCCGCAATAGCAATTGCAGCGTTACTCATTGCGGTGGCGTGGGAGCACTACGCTTGCTGACGTAGTCGTCTTGTGAGCCACCTCTGTTCTCGGGGTAATGCATGTGTTAGGTGCTGCATCTCTAGCACCAGCCATCTCCAAACGTATGTATAAACTACAGTCCCCTATTCTGCAACGGTTGCGGACTGTTTCTGCTGGCTCGGTTTCAACCAAGCAAATGCAGAAGCACCACCGATGGGGTTTGGTGACCTAGGTTTTGATGGGGTGTGGAATTCCTTTACTCTGGAAGCTGCGACTCCATTTCCAGCCGTGGAGTTTCTGGATTTCCAGGTGCGAGCTTCGTGCGAAACCTTTGGGGAAGGCTGGCCCCTAGACCCTCCTTGAGTAGTAGAAGAGTTACCATCAATGTGAGAACCCGTCTGAGATACCGAGGGCGTTCGCGGAGACGTAGATGCCAACTGTTTAGATGGACGTAGCACTTTCATACCGCGCCCACGCCCTGGCCGTCGATATCCACTCTCTGTATTAATAACGTCAACAGGGGCGTCACTCTGGCCATCTCTCTTCGGGTTTTGACCCATATCACGTCTCCATGAAGCCCAAACGCCGCTACACGACTGTCGGGTGGATGTCCTCTGGAAACCATTCTCACCGTCGGCCTCGACTTTTTGCTCTCGCTGACTCCAGTCACTGTGACTATCCTCCGAGGGCCTGCTTTCGAAGCCCTCATCCCTGGCAACATCATTAGAGTTAGACGGGGGCATACTGTTGGAAGAGGTTACGTGATCAACAGCTCTGTCGTTGCTATGTCCAGAACCATCTCGCATAGGAGTTCGCGCGACGCTCACCGCGGACATTTCGGAAGATCCCATTGTTACCGGGGATGAGGCTGGGGAAGACGATTCAGTGCATTTATTATTCAGCTTCGTATGCACGTTGATGCTGATGCCAGAGTCATTGCCACCCGCTGACCCACCTCCGGTGAGACGGTTACCACCAATTGGAGTCGGCATCTGAGCTATTTCACCCAGGGTTGAGGTTGGAGCTATCGCCGCAGAGCTTGTAGGTTCTGTGATGGCGTCCGTTGTATAAAGTCCCGTGAAAAGGCCATCGTCCTCCGGTCGCACAAGAGGAACTGATAACTTGTTGCGGTCGTCACTAAAAAGTGTGAGGACACTTTGTGATAACAATACATCTGCACTGTGCGCTCTAAGAGTGTCACTGCCAAGGAATATCTGAATGGCTTTTGTCTTTGCAGCATTCGGTTCGCGGTTGGTTATCGTGAAGTCTACAGTCAGTGTCGGGAGTTGTGACGTGGGACTGCTTGAACTTGATGACGACCGCTGAATAACTGCTTCTGGGAGGTAGACCGGTAGCTTAATTTTGTACCCGCCGGTTCCATCTCTCCTCATTTGGTCCCTTAGCCCTAAGCTGTCTACGAGGCGATAATCCAACAATGATTTGCATGACCCGGTGCATACGACCGCATATAAAAGCGTCTCGTGAGAGAAATTTGTGTCCAGCCAGCATCTTATAATTGATGGTACAGGGCCTAATATAAAGAGACCGGGCGCGGGCCCAGATATTTTCAATGCTGGGTCCTGGTCGAGGAGGAAATTTGTATTAAGGCCCAGGCTGTTAGCCCGGGCTGAATGGGTTGAATGAACCGAATGTCCGGCCGAGCTGTGTCGCCCATCCGATTTGTATGATGATGATCGCTCTGTCATTGCATGACCACCAAGGCCGCTGCCAGTCCTCGGGGGGTAGAAATCACCTGATGAACGAGAGCCTTGCATCCAGTGCGCCTGAATAGCGCTCTCATCAAACCGAACGCTGTTAGCACGCGATGCACCTCGTCTCGGTAGATCATCTTGGTCAAGTTGGAGGCTGCCCAAGAGACTATGCTGGTGCTCCTCGTCAAAGCCAGAGAGCGAACCCGGTGGTGGATTGTGGGTGGGTTCTACGCCAATGTAAGCATATTACTAGAAGGATATCCGCGCGGTGTTGCATGCCTTGTTGTGGAGTGCTACTGCCCAGCAGAGTTGGAAAAGGGGATGAAGTACCCCAGACGGACTTCATTCTGGCGTCATCATCTTGGCGCCTCTCAAGCCGCATAAGGCGCTCAGCGTGTTCTGCCTGTACTAACTGGACGTTTCTCATCTCTGCATGTAAACGCCAGATACTCTCACGAGATGACACAGATGATAGAGCGGACTGAGGCTCCATCCCCGTCACACAACCCTCGTTTGCCCTACACCACACAATACGGCTATTTTCCGTTTTTTCTCCACTTCAATCGAAATGTATGAAGCCCAGCCTCCACCGCGCTGAGGCGGCTCCTTCAACGACTTGTCCTTCGTCCACCGGGTCCGAGTGACGGGCGCAAGCCGTCCCCACCCTTCCTCGGCGGGCAACGCCTGGGCTCCGGGGCCGTCTACCACAATGATCTTTGTAGATTTCCTGCTTTTGGTAGGCTTGGTCGGGTCGATGTGATGGCGAAGGGTAGGCTGTCCTGATGTTCGCTAACTGCCAGTAGCCAATTAGATGGGGCAATTCGATGCTCGATGCGATGGTAAACTAGGGGTAAAGGCGCTGGAAAGCCTAGACTGTGCTACTATCAATGGTCGAAGTTCCGAGCTTGGCTGAGCAGCGGGGATCGAATATCGTGTGTTCTTTGCGAGCAACTTGCGAGGAAGAGTGGTGGTGTTCAGAGTGGCCGATGGGCCTCTAGAAACGCCATGCGGCTTAGCCAGTACTAGTGGGCGATAGGGGGCGGTGTTTCAGGTGTCTGCACGGAATGCAGAGGGAATGGGCATTTGTTGGAGTAGGTGGCGGGAAGCCAAAATTAGAAGGAATGATACGCGAACTACTTCGCCGTAGATCCTAAACTGCCCTAAACTGCTCTAAACTGTCTCTAGATGACGAGCAGGGGCCCACTGATCACTACGGTATGACGCAACCCTATGGCGCGGGCTGCTTACATGGAGGAGCGCCCGCCGTCTGGAGAGGGATGTGCTGCAGAGAGTGCTAATCTACGGGATATAGAATGCCACCGAATATTCAATCGCGGGCCCCAGGGGAGGTATCCGGGATTTGGTCTGGCCAATTTGACTGGATTATACTTATTACCCTGTCGAATAGAAATCTGTATGCCGTCGGGGAGAAATGGAGTCCTGGTGGTAGGGCACCGCATGGTTAGCAGCAATAAGACGATTCCTGAAGACGGAGAGTGATTCACCATCAACGAAAAATTGGGAGAATGCCCAGCTCCGTGGTGCCGCTAGGGAGCCGTTTAGCGGGGTGCCGGGTTGCCAGCCCGACTTCTCCATAAGATAGGTCCATATGTCCAAGACGGCAACTCCAAGCTCCTCGCCGACTCTCACGCTTATTTCTGCATACAATCTCGTGCATTCCGCAGTTCGAGATCCACCCATCCCAGAATCAGCAAGCGCGTACTCATCTACAGGCGGTGGAGTGATTAAGAGAATCCTCGGGCGTTGCGCTTGAACTACCGGATGGGTGATGATAGAGATCAAGTTACGGCGATATTGGTCAGGAGCAACATGCGGTTCATATCCTGGCAACATAGCATCATTGGCACCAAACCACACAGTCTACCAGAGCCAAAAGTTAGCCCGAACGACGTCCCTAAGCATTCGCAGTTCTCTAACCAAAAACTTGATTCTGGCATGACTTGGAGGTGGAATGAGCTCCGGCAGGCTATCCAGAGCCCACGATGTGTTGTAACCACTGTGTGTTACCCGTCAAAGGCTGGTCGCGCTGGTTTCGGGACAGACTTACCTCAACCCTCTGTTTACCACATCCAGACGTCTGATGTAAGCTGGCCCGAATATTTAGCTGTAGAGTCGTTCCTCAGTAGAGACCAGGGGACATTCTCACCATCCTGGAGTGCAGATGCAAATGCAAACCCGCGTTCCTGACTGTTGGCAAATTGTGTAATCGAATCCCCAAACAGTACAAACTGGTCGAGCGCCTTCAAAGCGGGAGAGCGTTAAGCACCGTGCCGGACGAGACCCAAAAATGAAATGCTAATGCCAGACTCACCTTGAAGGGCCTGCCTGACCCGGAAGCGGTCAGCGCGTGCCTAGTCATTGGGCCTGTCGCGGAATGCCAGCGGCTGTACTCTGTACCGAGTAGAAAGCTATGGAAATCTACTCCGTCCTCTGTACAAAATACTTGCAAAGGTGCTGCGGGACTTATCACCAAGACTTATCGGCGCGACTATCAGAAACAGTCCGACAACCGTGTCCCCCCGCGGTCAGCTCTCTGGTCGATGGGGGGAGAGATCATTTGACTTGGTCAGGCTTGCAAGGCCCTGCTTGTGGCTGGCCCTCTTTAGGTGGCTCCCACCACAGCGCAACCCTGCACCGGCCTCCAGCAAGGGGTGTCTCGCGTACGCAGTGCTACATGCTGCTTGAGCCTATTGAGCGTATTGAGTTTGTATTGGAGTATCGGGCGCTCACATCTCACATCACAATTTACCGAACCGACTCTGGGATATGATGTACATACGTTCATATATACCGTCTTCAGTTCTGCCGGAGTAGTCGGGATCCTTCACGGCCTCCTAAAGGGCGACTGAGTTGTGTGTTCCTTGCGCGCGCCCTTGTCTCCCGTTCACTCTTTTGGCCGGTCGTTTGTGGGCTTGTGTCTTTGATTCCTCAATCTCCGAGACAACGTCGTAAGACCCAGACCAACTTCCTCCGATGAGGCCCTGCTGATCGGAATCTCCCTGCCCTCCCCTTTAGAAATATGAATCGCTTTTATCGTCTCCATCGTATTTCTTTCAGGTGTTGAGGTGTGCTTTTGCCAACCAAGTGCAGTGCTCTGCCACCTTCCTCGAGATGGCTCGATCTGTGCCCTCCAACAACCAGCCTTCTTTATACGATCACGGCGAGGACAATATGTCGGATTACCAAAGCGAGGTTCCGACGCCGACTTCTCCGAGCTTCGCTCGGCGAATACGTATTGCTCAAACGCCAGATCTTGACCTTTCCCTACACAGTCGCAGGCCCACGAGACGCAACACAAATATAGATGAGCACTCTAGCCTGCTAGATAATGCGGGTTCTACGGTTCGGAAATACACTAGTGTCCCACCAACGCCACGGCCGCTCCTGTCCAGACACCAAAGTAATTCCAACAGCATTCGGCGACTGATGCATCACAGTCGGTCCGGGTCCTTCTCTCAACGACTCACTAGCGCTCTAATTTCAGAGCGGCAGCATACCTATACCCGCGGGGGCTTGGACGGTTCAATACCCTCGATTTTCCAAGGAGAGTCTTATAACGATGATAGGGTTTGGTACGACCAGTTCACATCGACTGACTGGGTACACGACAGCATTGCGGATGCGTTCCGAGTGAAAGCTCTACGAAGTCGCAAGGGTATTCGAGGAAAGCTAGTGGTGTGGTTTGATGGCGCTCAAGGATGGCTTCTTGTTGCCATTATCGGCTGTATTACTGCTACCATAGCATACTTTGTGGATGTCACCGAAACTGCGATGTTTGATATCAAGGAAGGCTTCTGCAGTGATGGTTGGTATTACAGCAAAAGGAAGTGCTGCCTAGATTCTGACGTTTGCGACTCGTGGGCATCGTGGTCACAAATTTTTCGGCGCACCAACTTTGATAACCGGTGGATAGATTTTTCCGCATACGTCACCCTTGTCGTATTTCTTGCAACAGCGTCCTGCATTCTAACTCTAACAACGCGGACGGTTGTACCGCCGGCAGTGCGGCTTTCGACTTTAGATGAGAACTTAGGAGCAGATGTTCAGAGGCATTATGATGAAAACGATGAAGCTTCGAGAAAACGGGGCACAAGTCCTACACATCAAACCGACTCGCACTCATCTCCTGCGATGACTTACTACTCAGCTGCCGGAAGTGGTGTCGCTGAAGTCAAGGTTATTCTCAGTGGCTTTGTCTTGCATGGATACCTTGGAGTAAAGACACTCGTTATAAAGACGCTGGCCTTGATACTGAGTGTGGCGTCTGGTCTTAGCCTCGGGAAAGAGGGACCGTATGTTCATATTGCCACATGTGTTGGTAATATCGCTTGCAGAATGTTCTCAAAGTACAATCATAACGACGGAAAACGGAGAGAAGTACTTAGTGCAAGCGCTGCAAGTGGTGTCGCAGTCGCATTTGGGGCTCCGATTGGAGGCGTGCTTTTCAGTCTAGAGGAAGTCAGGCAAGTTGTTCATCTGATGACCCAGGGTGTATCCTCTTGCTAAGCATACTCCTACAGCTACTATTTTCCGCCAAAGACGCTTTTCAGGACATTCTTCTGTTGTATTGTAAGTTTCCATCCTTTCACCCGATTCCTCTATCCCAGCACACACTAACTAACCCTGTTAGGCGGCAGCGCTTTCGCTCAAGTTTCTTAATCCATACGGCACAAATAAGATCGTCTTGTTCGAAGTTAGATACATGAGTGACTGGAGATTTTTCGAAATGATTGCCTTTGTCTTGCTGGGAGTCCTAGGAGGTGCCGCTGGTGCCCTCTTCATCAAAGCAAGTAGGATTTGGGCAAGGACTTTTCGGCGTATCTCATTCGTCAGGAGATGGCCGTTGTTCGAGGTAGTCTTGGTCGCACTCATATCTGGTATCGTAAGCTTCTGGAACAGGTACACAAAGCTGGCCGTCACTGAGCTACTCCTTGAGTTGGCTAGCCCCTGCGAACAGGGTTCGAGTAATGGGCTTTGTCCGCCAGTGGAGAAGATTCCCGAAGTGATATACTATCTTTCTATTGCTTTTGTTATAAAAAGCTTGCTCACGATTGTCACTTTCGGTATCAAGGTTCCTGCGGGGATCTATGTACCATCGATGGTTGTTGGCGGACTGATGGGCAGAATCGTGGGCCACACGATTCAGTACCTGCTCTTTAAATTCCCGGACGCAGCTATATTCGGAACTTGTCCCTCCGAGGGAAGTTCAACTTGTGTCGTACCTGGAGTCTATGCTATGGTTGCTGCTGGCGCGACCATGTGCGGGGTCACAAGGCTATCAGTCACTCTCGCCGTGATACTTTTTGAGCTCACTGGAAGTCTCGACCATGTCCTGCCTTTCTCCATAGCTATACTTGTTTCGAAATGGACTGCTGATGCACTGGAGCCACATAGCATCTACGTAAGTGCAACCCTACCCTAGCTTCATGTCTCAGAACGAATTTGACCCAAATTAGGACCTGCTCACGGATATGAATTCATACCCTTTCCTTGACAATAAAGTACGGCCTATTTTTACTGGAGAGCTAGGCGATATTATTCCACGGGTCCGCCAAGAGCGTATCATCGATATCTCACTCTCTCCTCTCATATTGGCTAGGGAACTAAGGGAAAAGCTCGACGGCCTGCACATGGCTGGAGAGATCGATGGTGGCCTACCAATAGTGAGGAACAAGACCCTTGTCGGCTTAATCCCTGCGCCAGATTTGGAGTTCGCTCTCGATAAACTCGAGAATGAGGAAAATAGCCTATGCTTAATGGCGACTCATATAAGATGGGAGGGTTCCGACGTAGAAGACGAACCGGATGCTGATCCAACAGACTTCACGCCTTACATAGACCCGGTAAGCTTGGTCCCTCGCTCCGGGCAGTAAAAATTTACTAACGACTTGAAGGCACCAGTAGCGCTGGAGGTCAGGTCGCCTATGGATCTCGTATATGAGTGCTTTGTGAAACTCGGTTTGAGATACATCTGTGTGCTGAGTGATGGGCATTATGCTGGTTTGGTAGGTACCCCCACGGAAATCTAGACACACAGCTAATATAACTTCAGATTCATAAGAAGTCGTTTGTCAAATACATTAAGGAGTTAGAGGATACTTAAAGTTATGGGCAATTCTACTGCCTAAAGGCATCACATATAGTCTATAGAACCTCTCCCCGTTTTATCTACATTTTTTTTTTTGGATTTTGGTTTTTAGAGGTTTTCCTAGCCGTGGGTCTTGAGGTCGGCATTTTTAGGTCACAAATTCATAGAACTCCTGCATCTGTAACCCCTCCTTCGCTAGTCTCTAGCTATTATCTTTTTGGGATTATTATTATTATTTTTTTCTTTCGCTCTTCTCATAGCGTTCTACAACATTGTTCAAGTTTACACATACACGAGCGAGCAGCCGGGTACTTTTGCTCTTCCCGGAAGGTTAATGGTTTTTTTTTTCTTTTTTTCTTCTATAGTTTTGAGGATGGGACCTTCTCCTGAGATGCACAACTTCGTATCCTGCTTAGAGGTCACTAGAGAGAGCTTGTTTTTTAGTGAAATCGGGGGGGATGTTTATGGCGGAATAAAAAAAAAAAGTATTATCTCTCATTCTCAGCGCTTAGTTCTGCTAAAAGACCACTTGGGTTTTTTACTTTTAGATCCTCTTCCAATGTCTTGGAAATGAATTGAGTAATCTCCTGGGCTTTGACCAATGCTACATTTGCACAATTTAATATTGTCAGTGCCTCCATCGCAACACCCCCCAGCTTGGCTATCTGGCATATTTCCCCATAGCGGTTGATCGCAATAGTTAGCTCGCCATCTCTGAGCATCTCCTCTTGCAGAGTAGCATCAATCAGGACAACCTCCCCCCCAAGAAACAAGGAGAATGTGACACAGACTGGGTAGTGTAGGAGTGATAAGGGCACAGGAACTCGCTCCTCCATTGTATAAATTGTTACGTCATCCCCTTCAATGCTGACATCTGGACGGCGGAAGTGCTGTAGAGCTGCAATCACTGCGATGCAGCTTGCGTCGATGAGCCCGCCATCGTAGTCAAGCAAATGCACATCAGCTCGTACATTCCAGCATTTCTGCCCTGCGATAATGCATAGCGACTCTGTGTCTAGGGCACTCGAGCGGCGAATGGCTTTCTCTAGAGCCCGCGAGAGAATGACCTCTTGGTCTGTCTGTCTGCAGTTCTAATTAGGTTTAGGAACGATAGCAGTTTATCGAGGGTGTGAGTGTTCTCACCTCCCTACTTCAAAAGCCGGAGATGCAATAGGACTGAGCTCGGTGGTGATTGTAAAGATACCATCAAAGAGACGATCCGGAAAAGGCTTCGTGACCTCAGCAGATATCCGAGCAATAACTCTACGGAGCTCCCATTAGCTTGGCCCCAAAGCTGCTTTGAGGTAGAGACTTGCCTCGTCTTGCCTAGTTTGACGTCTGCAACTCCATACTCATCGCCAAAACTAAGGTCCAGCCCTCGAAAGGCGTCAAAGCTACGGCCGTCAACTCGGATATTCTCTCTTAGAGCTTGAAGGATGAAAGAACGTTCGTTAAGAGAGGGCTCCGGCTCTCTGGGCATGTTGAAGTGCAAAGGGAACCGCTGAATAGCTAGCGGCTCGGGTGGGTGGAGGATTCTGCGGCTTGAACAAGATAATCCCCAAGGTGTTGGCTATTCGATCAGATCAGCATCGCGCTTACTCAGCACTCCACGCACGACTGATATTCATTGGGGCGCCCCGCTACTAGTTGCTAATAGCTAACAGTCCTCAGTAAAATTCTTTACACTCTATATTTACTAATAAGATTATTTCCCTACAACAAAAAGCAAGTAGATAACTCGAGATGAATGGTTACAAATCGTCACTCTACACAGGCACGTCAACAAGCGCTGAACAGACCGGATTTGGAAGGTAGAGCTTCAAGTGTAGAAGGGAAAAAAACTCGCCAATGGCAAGAAAGAGTCTACCAGTGTAGTAAGTGTCTTTTATTCTATTTGGAATATATACGAAGTCCAGTGCATAGGCCAATGTACGTAAATTCTTGTAGTGGTGCAAGAAGCTGAAATTTTTAGTTGGGACAGCAACTCTTGGCTGCTGCCTTCGTATTGGTAGAATTTGTCGCCTGGTGTGCTGACTAATTGCGTTTTAATATCTCTAGCGAGCTTCGTGAGCTCCTTGAAAACCAACAATGACCACAGGTATGACCGCAAAAGCAAGATAAAACTACATTATTACTGATGTCCGAGTAGCGCATAGGCCTACGTTTGACCCCGTAAGTGACTGCGACGCGTCTGTTTCCTGACCGAATCTAAACTTGGATAGGCTCGCGGTAAAGAGACCCTTCGAGGGCCTGCATACCATCAACGGCTCCTTCCTGCTCATACCCAGTTGAAAGTCCGGTATGTTGTCTCTTGAGAGTGGGCTCTTGCGGGTATCCGGAGACTGAGATGGACAAAGGCAACCCGGTCAAGGTGGAGATGCGGACCGCGAAGTTCGAGACCTTAGAGCGGAACTGTTGAGGGCGGAAGCTGCTCACTTCGCGAAGGCGAAGGGGAGTAATGAAGCAGATAGCGACGGGTCCGAAGAGTCCAGCACTGCAAAACGACAACTAGAACCGAACCCCGGTGATGCCATGAGCGAGGAAGAGGACGTCGGGACTAAGCGACGTCGAATATTGGAGGAGACCAGAGACATTGATGCGGATTCAGATGGAGCTGAAGAGAGCAGTAGTGAAGATGATAGGTACGTCTACACTGAAGCGTTGTGCTGTCTCACTTCTCTGGAGGCCTCTCTTAACATATACGCTAGTGATGAGGATGATGAAGATGAGACTGCGGAATTGCTTCGAGAGCTGGAGAAAATCAAAAAGGAAAGAGCAGAGCAGAGAGAAAATGAGGTATTTCCTACGAGTCTAGACAGGTCCAAAGTAGAACGAATTTTAACCAGTGACATACAGGAGCGCCAGAAGGCGGCCGAGGCCGAGGCGCAGCGAGAGCACGACATTGCGAGGGGAAATCCACTCCTCAATGCGCAAGACTTCCATGTCAAGCGCCGGTATGTGCAAGCTTAGAGCCGATCTATTGGGCCGAGGGTGAGCTAACGCGTCTTTTTCAGCTGGGATGACGATGTGGTATTCAAGAACCAAGCCCGCGGAACTGAAGATAAGAGGAAAAAGGAATTTGTTAATGTGAGCTTAGTGCCTGAGTCAAGCTGTGTGTCCGATTTGCTAATCGGGGTGTAGGATCTATTGCGATCGGATTTCCACAAGCGATTTATGGTGAGTCGGACAGTCCCTCCGTTGCAGGCTGGAGCTAAACGGATCCCCAGAGCAAGTATGTGAGGTGAGTGGTGGGGCGAGATGCGCTTGTCGTGGCTCGGCTCCAGTCCATCTCCCCGTCTCGGTTGCATTTGCCTCCCACTCGATCGATCTAGCAGATCGCAGTCGCTGTGTCTCATGGACGTGTGGACTTCCTGCCATCTTGCGTAATGCAGCATCGTGCTGCGCACTCCCTTGCCTAGCCCGATGCCTGGCTGAATGCAGACGTCCAATGTCCGGTTTTTGGCATGACCCGTGTCGAGCGCCTGGGCACTGATGGACCCGGTTTTAGTCGCCCCAATTGCCATTGTTTGCGGGAAAGCGGGGTATTCAGTCGTCATGTCTTGCAATTAAAGACTCTTAGTCGCAGAATGATACAGTGACGCAATTGCACAACCCAGTAGCCCGCAAGCATTATATACGTCTCTATTTCCCCTCATGCCAACCCAGATTCTGCCTAGTAGTGACAAAATACCAACTGCACACAAGAACAACCAAACTGCCAACCTGAGAAATCATGTCTGGATACAACGACGAGGATACCGTGAGTGGCTTGAGCTGTTCTTTCGTGCCATGTTCCCTCTGCTGATCCCTCGCTAGGGCTCCCGTGGGTATAGCGGTGACAGTAGTGTATGGCCGACATCTGGCGAGTTCGAGCTCGATAATGCTGGCTGACTAATAATGGTATAGTCCCGTACCTATGGGGGTGGGCGTGGCGATGACGATAAACAGACTCCTGGTGACTATGGCGTATGCTTAGTCGCATTCTAGCTTGACATTTTCTATCTAACACCAAGTCATAGAAGAGTACTGGAGGTTCTGGTTCGTACGGGTCCACCGGTGATACCTACTCGTCTGGAAACACTGGAGACGAACCCACTTACGAGTCTGGGCGCAAGGGCTCCGGAAATACTGGATACGGTGACAATTCGGGATCGTACAGTAAAGGGGACACCTACTCTTCTGGAAAAACTGGAGATGATGAAAACTCTGGGTCCTATGGCAAAAGTAACACATACTCGTCTGGAAACACTGTAGATGAACCCACCTACGGGTCCGGGCGCAAGGGCTATTCGTCCGGAAATACTGGAGACGATGACAATTCGGGATCGTACAGTAAAGGGGACACCTACTCTTCTGGAAAAACTGGAGATGATGAAAACTCTGGGTCCT
>JAJDFF020000077.1:0-85748 GCA_021527025.2 Geoglossum cookeanum
TTCCTTTTTTTTTTGGTTTTTTTGTTTTTTTCCCCTTTTTTTTTAAAAAAAAATTTCCCCCTTTTCTTTCTCCTTTCCTTTTTTTTTTTTTTTTTTTTTTCCCCCTTCCTTTCCCCCCCCCCCCCCCCCCAACTCTCTCTCTCTCCCTACCATACATATTTCGTCCACACTTCCCTTTCCATCTTTCCCCTACTACTACATTACTACTTCTACACCCAATTCCAATTTTTTCGTTCTCTTTTTTTGTTTACAAGTTATTGTTATTATTTCTTTTTTTTACATCTATTTGAGCTGTTATTTATTTATTTAATTTAATTTTGTTTTGTCCTCCCCAACGAGGCGGAGATGAAAAAAAATAATAATAATACTGTTCTAAGACGCTAATGCGAGGGAATAGATAGAGATAAAGATAGGGGATAGGGGGAGGGGGGTTATTGTTGCGGGTTTACTAGCTCGTCAATCCACTCCGCCAAGCCGCTTCTTAGTCCCTCTTCCACTCCTTCCTCGGCCCAGAAATGGCCTGCCCCCGCGATAGCTATGGATTTGAACCCTGCGCTGTCGCTCTCGCTGGGGGAGTTTGCTTTGATGTCTTCGGCCCAGTTGCTTAGGCGGCGGGAGGAGGTGAAGATGTCGTGGGTGCCGTAGATGGCAAGGGTGGGGTGGGTGGTGAGGTTGCTATTTGGGGGTGCTTGGTTAGGGGTTTGGAAGGGCGAGGGGAGGGCTAGGAAGTGGGATATTGGGGGGAGAAGCGGGGAGATGAGTAGGTATGCTGTTTTTGGGGTGGGTGGTGGGGTGGCGGATGGGGGATTGTAACTCCTTCTTATATCTGTGCTTCTTTTTTTTGGTAGTGGAAGGCGGGGGAGTGGAATCTCCACGCTGAGCCTCCCCACCTCAATGCTTCTCCTAACTTCTCTGCTTGCCCTCCTGCTGCTTGGTTCCCCCTCCTCCCCACCCATCACAACACCCTGGGTATGGACTCCGCTCCGGCAGTGGTTACCGCTGCCCCTAGTTGGTGATGAGGAAGCTGAGCATGCTTCTGCCTCCTCCTTGTTCCGTTCTATTGCGCAGTGGTGGGCGCGGAGGAGGATTTCGGATGTGTATGTAGCCGTGGAGGGTGTAGGGTTTGTGAAGAGGGCGAGAATTGAGGGGGTAGGGGGGAGGTGGGACGTTATTAGAGAGCCGTAGGAATAGCCGCCGAGGATTAGGAGGGGTGAGGAGGTGGAGGTGGCGGGCGATTGCGGGGTGTTGAGAGGGGCAACTGAGGGGTCGACGGTCAGGGGGACGGCAGAGGTAATACGCTCGAGCGTCAGTCGCTCATGGTGCTCGCCTCCCCCACGAAGGGTCTCTAAATAGTGTAGATAAAACGCAAAAAAGCCAGCAAAAGAGGCGTAATCCGCCACTTCCGCCTTTGAAGTAAACGACGTCCGGCCTTTAGAACTCCCGGCCCCACTACAGAAGCGCAACCACCGTGCGGGTTTCATTAGCCACGACCCGAACCACATTAAAGTCCAAACAACAACAACAACAACAACAACAACAACAACGGCACGACAACAAAGAGACATGCATACCGAAAATTAAACGTGCCAACCACAAACCCCCTTCCCAGAAACACCCGCCCCATAGCAGCCACGATAGCGTCGTCGTAACTACCGCCCAGTGGCGCATACGGATGCGCTATCACCGCGCCCTGGTTCCTCTGTTTCGCTGGCGAGGACGGCGGCGGCGGCGGCAGCTGTGGTAGGGACAGAGGCAGCGGGGCGTGCTGGTGCGCGGGATGGTACACCCGGCAGTCCAGCAGCGTGCCATCGTGGATAGAGGGTATGGTGAAGCTCCACGTTGGTGGGGGCAGAGTCGTCATGGATCGATAGACGGGTAGTGTTTGCTTTGTCGGCGGGCGGCTTGCATTCTTGGCTACCTGGAGAGAAGAATATCGGGACGTTGGAGGGAGTCTGCCTTGGTGGGAGAAGGAGAGCGGTGGGGGAAGAGGAGTTCCACGTATGTCGCGTCCGTCCTCTATAAGATGATTTTGATTCGGAGCTGTGGTGGTGCCGAGTACCGATCGCTTGGCATCATTTTATAAGATCGGATTCCAGACAAACTACCAATTCCCTTGTTTTTATTTTAGTTTTAATGTGTCTGTCCTACTCACGTACTGTCAAGATTCAGGCCGACGAGGTTCGATCCTCCTTCGCCTTGTCCAAGTGATTCGTTCCTGAACACAAACTACTATTCCGCTCCATGTCCCAACGTTTGCGGTATCGTACAAGTGTCGATAAACTCTACTATTCAAGGATGGCGGTGGCAATGCAGTTTTGCAGCAGGAAACAAAGGGGGCGCGAACATGAAAAAACTAGATCCGAAACACCGCCGATTCCTGCCTGCGCAAAATCCACAAGAAGCCATCCCGACCCGTGAGTGCAGATCTCGAACAAATAAAAAAAGTCAAGTATATTTGGTCATAGGCCTGGAGCTTAACCCGCGCCACCCGACGGCGCATTGCCACTTACAAGTGTTGGCGCAACTCTCCTCTTCTTCGCCGGTACCTGTTCGAGTTTGTCCTCCTTCTCTGACTCGCTCGCCGTAGTATCGCGTTTGCCCAACACGCTTGCCCCACTCACCGAGCTTGCCGCGCTAATAGAGTTACCAGACAATGGTGTCTGCGGGGGCGTAGTTATGGGGATTCCCGTGACCGTTCCAGAGTTGGTAGCCGCCACGCTTGGAACACTCCCAAATGTTGGTGTCGGATTGCTAGTGATGGTGGCCCCAGAGAGCTGTGGTTGCACCCCCAGGGAAAGCTGCGTCACGATTGAGGATGCCGGCAGAGTCCGGGTTGGGCTGAGCGGCCGCGATGGAGCTGCCGATGTAGGTATTTTATTTAGTACGGGTGCGGTAGCAGATGTAGGGGTGGGCGTTGGTGTAGATTGAGTCGATGAGGAAGCTGTATTTAGGACGCTAGGGTGGTGTGCGTTGGGAATCTGGCCTGTGTATACTTGGCCGAGTTCTCCTTGAGTAAATGTCACAGCTGAGCAGAACCCATCGGATGATGACATGATAAGGGTTAATCCGTCCAACGACCTGGTACCTCTGTCAGATTTGACTATCGATGGGCGTGGGACGTTGCGTAAACTTACCAACTAAGATCTGTAAATGTGGCGTAATGTAGATTACTTACTATGCATATCGGCCTCTGTTGCTGGGTATCGTATATTAAGACGGCGTCTTGCGTCGCTACAGCATAGACAATGCGGTATGGAAGCGCAAATACCGATGGTGGACCGGATACCGAAGAGCCATTTTCTGCATCCTGGGTCCTAGGTAAAGATGTAGTGGCTGATGAATCGTAGGTGGGTTGGGGGAAGGTTGCTGCAATTGGGGGAGGTTCCATTTCTGAGTTTGTTGTTGATGCCCGTGAAGGTACGGCGGGCTCAGGTAAAGAGGGTATGGTGTCTTCAGCTGAGGATGTATCAATAGTGATGTGTTTGGTCGGATTGCATGCCCGTCGGTGTGTGTAGAACACAGGCGAGCATCTAACTGCTATGGACGGTTTCTTGTGACCCGGGAGATGAGCTATCGGTGGCTTGTTAAAGCCAGCCCGAGTATAGATATATACCGTGTTGATAACGTCATCGGCAGATTTTGCACCGTCCGTAGACGGCTGTGATGTTTTATACTGTCCTGCTGGTGTAAACAAAAGACTTCCATCTGGAGTAAAAGCCAACCGCCTGAAGAACGATATTAAAGTCTCGTTGGCATACATGTTGCGGACGCCGAGGCCCGTGTGCATCTTTGGTGATAGTTCCATAGGCTTTACAGCCGGAAGTGGGATAGACGGGGCAGGAGAGGTTGATCTTCGGAGTGATGGTGATGAGCTAAACGACGAACGGCGGCTATGCGCTATCACAGGTGGATTCATCGGCAACGATAAGGAAGTTGGAGTGCCTGGAGTAGATGGGATGGGTGATGCCAGTGATGATGTGTCATTGACGAATTGTGGCCGGAGGTCAGGCGGAGCGGGGCTGCTCGAAGATGTCCTCCGTGATGGAAGATCCATCTTGGATATCTTGCCGTGTTGGGCAAGGGTGAACTGTCCATCTTTTGTCTTGAGCGTGTAAATGTGAACTGATCGATCGGAGGATTGCGTTGCTACGAATTCATTCAAAGGATCCCATGCTACTCCCTGAACGTAATGGTTGTGCTCTGCGATTTGCCGGACAGTCTGGCCTATCCGAGTCGAGCCTCCAATCAGTCTAAATTGGCCCAAACGGAATCAACTTGTACATACCTGTCTGTGCATTATATATCCTAGCAATATTATCCATACTTCCGGTAATGAAGAAGACTCCATCGGGTGACCAAGCAAGATCGTATATTTCGGACCCGAATGACCGGCACATATGCTTGACTCTCCATGTTTCCTTATCTTCCAGACTATCCTCACCAAACGAAGGCATGTGGTTATTTGTCTCCGAAGGTACCCAGAGCAGAACGTTACCGTCATCTCCGGCTGAGGCAAGCATCTCACCTTTAGAGGCATTAGTATGCTAGGGACGATGCTAAGGGGAAATATGTACCTCTCGGACACCATCGTACCACGTTGACAGCTTGAGTGTGTTTCACGAGGGTAGTGAGGTAGACAACTTTTCTTTCTTCATCATGGGACTCTAGCTTCCAGAGCTATAGGCCTGATTAGAGCGTGATTTCCTTGAAAACGGGAGTCAATGCGGAGGGAGGGGGGTACTCACTCTAACATTATTGTCCCCTCCGGCAGTAGCCAATCTACCTTTGCCATGACGCTCGAACTCGCATGCGTAGATAGGTGAGTTCTCGTTGTGCCTGTGAGCTCGCATTAGCTGGGCCATCTCGAGAGGCGAGCTGAACGAGCTCTAACCAGTTCACAACCAGCGGCGATGCTTTCATGGTTAGTCAAGCCGGCACGCGATTACCAGCCGGTAGCAGTACTTCGGACGATCACGATCAATTGTGGATACGGGGGGTATCCGAGAGACGTTTGAAAGTACTGTTGCGCGGGAGGTGGGAGATGGGGAGGGTTGGAGATTTGGAGGTGTCTGTGGGGTTCTTATTTGTGGAAGAGCGTGCATAGATTGAGAACGGGCAGGCAGGCGTTGTTGCATCAAAAGTCGGTGGAGGCTCGAAGAGGATGACGGTGGAACAGCCTGACTGGTTTACTGGCGGATATGTATCTTCCAAAAAAGCCCAGTTTTGCCGAGCTGGGTCTGATACGGGATGAGTGCTAATGGGGTCTCAGGCTCGAGTTGTGTTCGGCTCCTCGACTTATGCGAACAAGTCGGCCAGTGGTTGGATCGATGGTCGCGATTTAGCGCGTTGCGGGCTATGTGGTGGTGCATCGAGCTAACTAAACCCCACTTGTCCAGTCCGTCTTCGCCGCCGATCCATCTCCAACATCAGCGCATCCCAACCGCTATTCCTACGTACTATGGGATGTATCCTGAGCAGGGGACAGCTGAGCCTGCCTGCCTGCCGGCCATGGCTCCACGCTTCCGCCCAGCCCTTCTGCTGCTGCTGCTGCTGCTGCAACCCTCACCAGGCGGCAGGCAGAGCCGTGTCACACTCTCTGCCGTGGGTGTGATTGGCCCCAGGGGGGAAATGCATCGCGAATGCCGTTTGTCGCCGCCGCTTTACGGGGCAGCAGCTGGCCAGCCAAGGCAGAGCAGCCAAAGCAGCAGAGGCCTGCATTGAGGGATCGAGCCTCCATCCGATAGTCGCACCTTTGCCACCCTGCTCCTCATTTACGGCCTACGCCCGCCCATGCTCTCTCGGAGAGAGCATGCTCCACACTGTGCTCTGTACAATATACATACAATATACATACAATATACCTAGCTTCTACCGACGCGGGCAACAGACTGCCCGTTCGATCCCCCAGAGCCACCTGGTTGCCCATCTCGAGGCTGACCAACTTCGCCTGGTGATTAAATAGCGTGTCGGAGTGGTCCCAACGTGCGGACGGATACGACACTCCTGATGCGCTAGGGTGGGTTTTGCCTCTGTGGTTCTAGAGTACAGAGTTCATACACATTGGTTTGAAACTACTCCTTATTGTGGACTATACTCCGCGTAAAATACGAAATGAAGTTGCACTGGGTGGTCGTCAGGATTGACATCCTGCATTTTCTCGACAGACCACACACACTCTGGAAACCCACCCGCAATGGCGCGGAAACACGTTCTTGGCCCCAAAACATTGGAGACCCCTTCACTCTCTAACACTTACAATCCTCCTATACGTAGCTCCGGCACAAGTAAACCTGTCCCACCAGCTAAACTTAGATCAGATGGAGGCGGTAATTTCGCACCTTACATATGAATCGCTATATCAGAATCCCTGGCCTGTGCCTTGAGGAGTGAAACCACGTGGCGAGGAACGTTGCTGCTGGGAGAGTTGGAATTGACCTCCTAAGCTGAGGGTATTCCACGCACCCGCCCCCCTAGGGTTTATTTTGTGCTCTGTCTGGGCGTGCTGGCATGAGGACTCCGCGAAGAGACTGCACCGCACTGCACTGTTTGAGTGCCGCAGCTGGAGTCCAAGATGGATCGAGGGCATCCCATACAAGCTCTATTTGACGGACACCTGGCGAGTCTCGGGAGAAATTCCTGTAACGGCCATCTGACAGGCATGGCCCAGTACTTCCTCTGCAGTTTCGGTCCCAAATTAATCGCTCCATGGAAGTTGATTCGCCAAATCAACGACCGCAGGGCCCGCGCAGACCCGTAGAGCTATTCTGATACGAACATCCACAGGCGAGCCCGCGAGACCCCGCACGACTCCGGTCAAAGGCCTGGAGTTTGGCGGTGTCGACCAAATTACGACAGGCTCGGAGGCATCCCAGCTTGCCAGCCTGCCAGCCCGCACATACACCACGAGCAAGAGACCGGTGTGCACTCCACCGTTCGTTGCGTCGTGCCGCCGTCACGCGGGCCGCTGTGCTGCCTCTGCGCCGGAGGGACTTCGAACTCTAAATAGCCAGCTTTGCACGGCGCTGCCAAAAGCAAGCGTCGAGCGGCGACTGTTCTCTCTCCCCGCACAATATTGTATCTGTACACATGAAGTACCTGTACGGAGTACTCTGTCCACACTGCGTACTAGACTTCTGCCGGCCGCTTTTATGTGGGTGCGTAGTTAAACGGGGTTCCTGGCATCCCGCTAACAGGTGAATTGAGCCAATCGGGGGACCCAAACTGTCGGCCGCCCTAAGAGGATTAGACTCCAACAACACGATGATTCACTCAACACTGGGCCGTATATAAACCGTGCCGCACCAGCCGGGCTTTTAAACATGATCTCGCACAATACCAGCACTCTTCAATCTTGCAAACTGGGCCGCCTGGTGGGATGGCTTCCTATGAGAGATTGTCACTCACCGTTGGTGTTGTCGGAGTGGCTCTGGTCGCTGCCACAACAATTCCAGCTACCAAGCAACTTGTTGCAGCTCTCGGTCGTCCCGAGAGAATATACGAGACGTTGTATGAGGATGGCGATGGGGTGGCAACGGGGGAGACTGTGTCTGCATACTCTGATAGGACTCCAAGATTTATTTTGTGTTTTTCTTCGATAATTGGCTTGCTCGCCTCTCTTGTGTCTTCCGTTCTGGCCTCGCTGTATCCCCGGGAGTCACCTTTAGTTGAGTCTTGGATGACCGTACTTTGCTGGGTGAGTCTGAATTCCTTATATTCCTATGCTCTGTAGCCCCTGATAGTCAGCTATTGGACTGCGTGGCTATCGATGCAATTGCAATTACGTAGCATCTTTGTGCTTGTAGTGTTTCCAGAGCAATCATTGGTCACTTCACTAATTCTATGTAGGCCTTCCTCCTACTTCAAGTCATAAACCTTTCGCTAGAGAGACGGTCCGTGAGCCGCTTCAAGTTAGGCATCTATGGCGCATTTTCGTGCCTTCTCTTAATTGGTGTTATATGCCTTGAAACCCGGCTGTTGAAAACAACTTACCAGAGAGGTTATATCTACTATCTGTCCGCGTTCGTTCAAGGAGCTGCTGCCGTTGTGGCGTTGTTTGCTTGTGTCTCTCTTCCACGTCGACCAGATGTCTTCAACAAAGACGGACGTGTTGTCGATAGACAATTCACTGTTTCGGCCATTAGTCGCTACACCTTCGCGTGGTGCGGGCCGCTACTCAAATCAGCGGCGTTGAAACGCCGATTGAATATGGATGATCTCCCGGCTCTAGATGAGCTAACGACTTCAAATAGCCTTCAGCGACGTTTCCATGCAATGCAGAGAAAAGGGAAATTATGGAAGCTCGTGTTTTGGTGTCATGCTGCTGCATTCATCCGCCAGTGGCTCCTGACTCTCCTTGCGTCGGTAATGGGCTTTGTTCCACAGTTCTGCATGTATCACATATTGCAGCTGCTCGAAGAGCGGGTGTTAGGAGATTTTGTCGACGCTGAAGCCTGGTGGTGGGTTGCTGGTTTAGGGGTTGGCCAAATCGCTCAAGCCTGGTAAGCAGAAGCAACTCCTATGCCTTAAAGGACTAGAGTTAAAAATGATCATAGGTTAGAATCTTGGCTATTTTGGGTCTGCTGGTGTCAACTCTGCGTTCCTATCCGATCACAGCTCTCTGCATTGATATTCCAGAAAGCTATGAGAAAGAAAGATGTCAAAGGCGTGCAAGAGGCTAGCGGGAAAAAGGAAACTCAGGAAAATGGGGAGTACTCTGGACTTACTCCTGAACTAGATGAAAGGGGAAAAGATAGTGGGCTAGAAGATGGTGAAATTCAGAAATCTAGACAAGGAACTATTAAGTATACCTTCCGATTATTTCTGCCAAGGTATGTTAGTGTTAGGTTTCCTGCTGACGAGTTATTAGCCTCATCGGAATTGATACGAAGAGAGTAGCGAATTTTACTTCCTATAACAATGCATTCCCAGAAACGCTGTTCAATTTGATAATTTCACTAGCCTTTTTGCTCAGCCTTATTGGTTGGCTCCCCCTCCTCGCAGGCTTCTCTATGACGGTTTTATTTACGCCGCTTAATATCTATTTTGCAAAACAGTATTCAGATGCCCAGGTAAGCTTCAGCGAAATCTCTTCAATACCCGGGGCTCAAATCCTATAGGACAATCTCATGAGAGAACGTGATCACAAGATGGAGGTTGTCACAGAGGCTCTGCAGGGGCTTAGGCAAATAAAATTCCAGGGCAACGAAATGCAATGGCATGAGAAGATTCGGAAAGTTCGAGAACGGGAACTTGGACAACAATGGAGGGTTTTCGTGACTGACTCGTAAGTTCCGATGGACCGCGATGGCCTGTTTCTGGGCTAACTATTTGCAGTGTTTTGATATTCTGCTGGATGTGAGTTGATTCATCTATTTGCCCTATTGCTGTCTCCAAATGTCGGGGGCGTCGAAAATACTAGTGTCAGTGACTTTCGTTCGGCCATTCTCTGGGCGGTTCACCTTGATTGTCGGACCCGGGACGACGTTAATGGCTGCCTTAGTATTCCTGCTCTGGTAAGGCCTGTGCCTATACGAAGGATGAGCCTGGAGGTGACACTAGTGGCGCCCGAGCGCGTGAGCACGTAGCGAAGGAGGCACAAGGGTGTCATTTGATGAATCTCCTATCTGGCGATCGCTATCGATGGGCAAACTCCTGGGCGCTACTTAGGGGAGATCCCGCAATCGTCGTTAGCATGCAGAGCCACCGGGGTCTCTTGCCTGAGTAGCATCGACGTTTGAAATTCGCTACGCCGGCTATCCCCTATGACACAGGCAGCCCACAAGTCCACAGAAAGTCGTTGTAACCCCCTGGATCTGACGATCAAAGTGAACCCCTCGAGACCCGCATACCATACTCCGGCAGTTGAGGTACACCATGCCAATTCCTGCCTGGAGATCGAGAGCACTTCAAAGGGGAACAGTGGGAGGACAGATGTATTTCTTGACGTGCTCTGGCTCCTAAGGTAGAAGAATAGCTGGGGGCTCCAAGCTGCTCGGGTGAATGCATGCGGGGGCCGACGATGTTGCAACATATTTTACGTTTCTCAATATGTCGGGTAATATTACGCTAACAATTATAGTGCTGGCCCTATAATGCTCGCAGCGGTATCCCTCGCTGTATACAGTATAATTCACGGCGACCTTTCCCCATCAATTGCTTTTACGGCTTTGGCTGTCTTTGGCCGACTTGAATTCACTTTAGCGGTTATACCCGAGCTTACAACGTATGTGGAATTTCTATATCAATTGTAGTGGGTGGCTTTTGCTGACGCGAATAACAGAGACTTACTTGATGCCTTGGTTTCTGTCAATAGGATAGAAAAGTACCTAGACTCGCTTGAAAAGGGGTCCGATATAGCTCCCGGAGATGCTATCTCGTTTCGTCATGCATCTGTCGCTTGGCCGTCTGATAACTCAGAGGATAGCGATCGCTATATATTACGCAACATTAACCTAAGTTTTCCTAGCGGAGAGTTAAGGCAAGTCGGGCTCCTATACCCTAGAGATGTTTTACTAACGTTGAGTTTAGCGTCATATCAGGGAAGACGGGGTCAGGCAAAAGCTTACTTCTTGCATCCATCCTAGGAGAGTCAGATATACTGTCAGGAGTCATACAGGTTCCGGAAGCTCCCTCAATTTATGATCGATATGACCACAAAGCGACAAGGGACAATTGGATCATTTCATCTTCTATCGCATTTGTAGCTCAAATTCCCTGGATTGAAAATGCAACCATTCGATCGAACATTACTTTTGGCCTGCCGGACGATCCCACTAGATATCGAAGCGTGATCAGGGCTTGCGCGCTCGAAAAAGATCTCGAGACACTAACTGATGGTGATATGACTGAAGTAGGCGCAAATGGCATTAACTTGAGTGGTGGCCAAAGGTGGCGTGTGACCTTTGCCAGGGCGCTCTACTCTCGTGCTGGAATTCTCATACTCGACGACATATTTTCTGCTGTTGATGCTCATGTTGGAAAGCACATATTTGAGGAAGGCCTTACTGGCGAGCTTGCCGAGGGGAGGACTCGAATTTTAGTTACACACCACGTTGCTATGTGTCTTCCAAGAACAAAATACGCTGTCTTGCTTGGGGGTGGCACAGTTGAGCAAGCAGGTCTTGTGGCGGATCTACGAGGGTCTGAAGTTCTTACGGGAATCCTTACTCATGAGCGAAGCTTTGCAGTAGATGAGTATGAAGAGGGGAACGAGTCGTCGCCAAAAGGTCGGAATGCCCCTATATTGAGCAGCAGTACTACTAACGGATGTCCTATACACGTTCGCGCGGCGGCAAATGGAAGCAACAGTACGGGAGCAAACGAGGGTGGGTCCGGAGTTGAGGGGGCAACTGCTCCAAAGAAATTCGTCGAAGAGGAGAAAAGAGAGAGTGGTAGGGTTAAGTGGGAGACATATCGAGAGTACCTTAAGTCGAGTGGAGGCCTCTGGTTTTGGGCCATGGCCCTGGTGGTTTTTGTTGGGTATGAGATCATGCTCGTTGGTCGGGTAGGCCCCTCCTCTGCAATCGCTACCCCCTTTCCGCGCTAATGGCTTTTAGTCGTGGTGGGTCAAGATCTGGACTGGCGATCATAAGATAGAAGCTGCCACGGCACATTATAGTACCCATTACTATTCGCTCCAGGAGGTTTCCCGGACTGCCCAGTCTATAGAACCCCCCGGCGGCCTTTGGTACTATTTGGGCATCTACGTTGGCCTTTCTATTGCCATTTCTATCGTCGGTGTTTTAAAGTACCTCTTGGTATTCTGCGGGTCACTCCGCGCTTCCCGAGAGCTTTTCGAAAAACTTACTTTCGCCGTCCTCCGGGCACCACTCCGATGGATCGATACCGTTCCTCTGGGCCGGGTGTTGAATAGATTCACCTCAGACTTCGACACTATTGACTCTAATATGAGCAATGATGTCGCCTATGTGATATACAATGCTTTGCAGGTCTTAGGAATTGTGGTAGCAGGGTAATTTGGCTCACCCATTTTAGAAGTCACCACTAACAACTTACCGATTTAGGCTATTTGTCTCCCCATATATGGTGCCGATTGCCGGAATTCTCCTAGGCATCTGCTTGTACTATGCACGGCGGTTTCTGGCTGGGGCTCGGGAAGTGAAGCGCCTCGAATCAAATGCTAAAAGTCCCGTATTTGAGCTCTTTGGAGCCTCACTAACCGGCGTGGGTACTATCCGCGCCTTTGGCAAGGCGGATGAATACGTGAATCGGATGTTCTCCAAAATTGATGACCACATCTGTGCATATTGGTACATGTGGGTTTTCAACCGCTGGATGGGTTTTAGGATGGCCATGGTTGGAGCAATTTTTGTGATACTGGTCTCAGCAATAATTGTCAGCATCAAAGGTATTGACGCATCTCTCGCAGGTTTTGCTATCGGGTTTGCCCTCGATTTCGCTTCTAGCGTTGTTTGGATGATCCGCCGCTATTCCAATACAGAGTAAGTCTATCTTTCCCATAATACCCTCGCTCAAGCAATGAGAGTACGGTTAACTAAAAACCCCATAGACTTAACATGAATAGTTGTGAGCGAGTAGTTGAATACTCTAAGCTGAACATAGAGGACCAATCGGGCATCGAAGCCCCAGCCGCCTGGCCACAGGAAGGCCGGCTCACTGTTGAAGGTCTGGTAGTGGGCTACGCTCCTGACCTGCCCCCAGTCCTAAAGGGCCTTTCATTCAGTGTGGAAAGGAACCAGCGCGTCGGCATTGTCGGGCGTACCGGCGCCGGCAAGTCGTCTCTAACACTAGCCCTATTCCGATTTCTAGAAGCCCGTGAAGGTACTATCTACATTGACGGCCTTGATATCTCGGGGATCAAACTTCACGACCTCCGCAGCAGAATAGCAATCATCCCCCAAGACCCTGTACTCTTCTCTGGCACAGTGCGCTCCAACCTGGACACCTTTAATGACTATACAGACGCCGAGCTTCACGATGCTCTTGAGCGTGTCCACCTCATACCCTCCGCTTCGCACACATCTAATCCCAATCTTTTCCCGTCGTTAACCTCCCCCATCTCCTCCGGTGGTCTAAACCTCTCCCAAGGCCAACGCCAGCTCCTCTGTCTCGCGCGTGCTATAGTCCGACGCCCTAAAATCATGGTCCTCGACGAAGCTACATCAGCCGTGGATATGGAGACTGATACGCTTATTCAGCGGAGTATTCGGGAGGAGTTTATGGATAGTACATTATTAGTTATTGCACATCGACTGAGTACGGTTAGGGATTTCGATAAGATATTGGTTTTGGGGAAGGGTAAGGTGGTGGAGGAAGGGAGCCCAGAGGAGTTGGTGCGGAAAAAGGGGGGGTTTTGGGAGATGATTGGGAAAGAGGAGGAGGGGGAGAGGAGGAGCGGGAAAGCGTGAGAGCTCGAGTTTATGATAACAGAACCGATACGAGTATACTCTGAGTTGGAATCTCCGAGTGAACGAAAAACAAAACTACCAGTGGGATTGTGATTGTTTGAGGTTGCTTGAAATGGCTTGAACAAGGGCGGTGGGGATACAATACGGTTCCTAGGGGGGTAAAGAAAAATTAAAACTTGCTCGGGTTCATAATAGAATAGAACGAATAAGAAAAATAAAATCGAATAGAAATTAGAGATGACCGGTTTTTAATACGTGAGTTCTTCTTTACTTTGATACTCGAGGGAAGGAGAGCTCTAGAGGAGATTCGATCCACCAACCTCACAACTCAATCCTAGTCTTGTTTTCGCACCGACGTGTTTTTCTATCCCATGGTATATATATGTATGTATGTATGTATGTATGTGTATAAGTATGTACATGGGGGAGTTCCTGTTTTTAGTTTCCCCCTCCGATAGGGAAGGGCCTCAGCTCGTGCTCATATCTGGGGGAGGGGGATAGAGAGATGAGCACTAGAAAAATCGAGGTATCATGGCCGTGGGCGGGGCCAAAAAAAAAAAAAAAAAAAAAAAGAGCAGAAAAAAGACTAATCTCGCCCCTCGTCTTTCTGTCTACCTCAATCCCAAAATTTAATTATCCCATCCAACCCCGCCGTCGCCACCTTACTTGTCTCTTGCGGATGCCACTGTGTTGCCACAACCGGACCGTCGCTCGCCTGGATCTTATGCCACATCTTACAAGTCTTCCAATCCCAAAAGCACACCCATCCTCCACTGTCCCCTGACATTACAAATTGGCCATCGGGACTGATTGCTACGTCGATGGCATAGCCCGCATTATTGTGGCCGCGGAATGCTTTTTTCCGGTTTTGCCGGAAGCGGTCGGTGGATGCGTAGACGACGATTTGGTTGTCTGCGCTTTGGAACGCAACGTGTTTGCCAGAAGGGTGGAGTGAGGAACGCACCATGCTGTACATATAGGGCTCGGCAATGAATTTGATTGGGACGGGAATATTGTACTCCCAGGCACGTAAGGATTTGTCGTCTGAGGTGGTGATGAAGCGGCGGTTTTCGTCGACAAAGGTGATGGTATTGACCGGGCCGAGGTGGTAGTCGTATTCCTGCACTAGCTCACCGGAGCGGATATCAAACTGTACGATCTTTTTGTCGGACATGCCTGCCAAGAATTCGTGGTGCAGTGCTGGATCGGGATTGAAGCGAATAACGTGCGGGATTTTGCCAGTTGAGAATCGTGAGATACACTTCCCATATTCGGTGTCCCAGAGCTTGATTTGCCGGTCGTAAGATGCGGAGAGGAAGGTGCTCCCGCTGTTGTCGAAGCAGATGTCTGATACGGATTTGGTGTGGCCGTTGTAAGTGCGGAGGAGTTCGCGATTGTGGTAGACGTCCCAAATCTTGATCTTGGCGTCTGCGGCAGAGGAGAGGAGGAGGTGGCCTGAAGAAGGGAAGAAACGGAGAGCGGTGATGGGTTTGGTGTGGTTTTTCCAAGTGTGAATAAGTTTCTTGGGGACGAAGTTTTTGGTACTGCCAACCTCCTTTTGGAGGTCGACGTCCAGGTCTTGGGGGACGTGCATGTATGTCCGTCCTTGGTAGTCGAATTGCTCGGATCCGTGGAATTCTGATTGTTCGACGCCAGATGTGTTGACGTCGAGGTACTCCTTGCCTGCCTTGTCGATGATGGGATTGCTCGGTGGTGCAACAGCCTCCTCCTCAAATTCCTCATCGCTTGCCAGCTCCCCTCCTGCCATCAGCTCCTCATCCTCCAAAGCCCGCTCATCGTCTTCATATTTTGCCCATGGTCCTCGATATGATCCCTCTCCATCTACCACTCCTGGGTCCCCTTTTCTCTGTCTTTTCCGCCGAATAGCCTCTGACTGCTCCTTACTAGGCCGCATCTGCACGACATCCTTGGCTCCAAATCGTCTCGCGGCCTCTAAATCACCCACAACAGCGCCGTTCACGGTTGGATCTCGTGTATACCCCAAACTCTGGAACGTGCGATGCTGCACCGCAAACGTTGCATCGCTCACCGCTGCTTCTTCAGCATAGCCCGTTAAAACGTTCTTCCGCTTCAAAGCGTTACCTTCGCTGCTCTTGAAGGGGTTTGCTGGCCCTTGAGGAGCGCGCGAAAGGTCGGCGTAGGGTACATTGTATGATAAGGAAGTGTCCGTGGGCTTGGCAAGCATCATCTGCAACTTCATAGGGTCCTACGGGACTATCAGGTCTGTGTGTTCAAAGGAATTAAGTGTGGAGGACCAAACCTCTAGTGAAACATCTGGGGCAGCGACGACTTGGGTTGCGGCCGTGTACCTAGATTTGGGAACCTCATCATCGCTAGAGTCGTATGCCGCACCTAAGAGCGATGCCATCATGAAGACCCGACTGATACGAATTACCAATTTGTAGGAAGTGCTGGGAGGCTGAGAGGCTGAGGCAGCTTCGCTGGTTAGTGACGATGTGGGCGGTATCGGCACGTGACTCTTTAAACGGTGTTACACAGTATTTACATCACTATACTGTGGACAACTAGAGCGGTAGGATATCTAGGGAAAGAAAGAAGTTTGAAGTGAAAATGGCCAAGCCCACTTGAAATCCCTCCCCGCATTTACACAGCGCCGCTCGCCACTTAACTGGTATGTGTTCGTCAAGAACAGAGACCTCGGTCTAGAGGGTTTTAGGTCATCCTCATAACACTTCGTTCACCGCAGCTTCATTATCTATATGGCACATCTCACATCACCAACGCACTCACCAATCCTCGATCTTTTCCTCCCCCCGTTACCACTTCAAGCCTAGCATCTGACAGTGATAGTCCTCTCGCCTGGCAGCACATGAGCATTAGTAGTCGAGGGATCTCGCTGAACCTCGGCCTTCTCGACTACCTAAGAGTAGCCACCCTCGCGCATACTCCTGCCTGCCGCGTCTTTTAGTCAATGTGACTCGTCGCGGATGAGAGCGACGATCATGCTGTAGAGGTAGAAGAAGAACATGAGAAGGTGAAAGCCTAGTTTGAAGAATGACTCCTGCCGTAGAAACATGTTATTAGCAGTGTGTTTCATGAACGGAGAGGATCAAGGCAAACTATCAATGTGTACCTTCTTATGAACGTTCAATTTTCGGAAGATTTCAGTGGCATCGAGAAGATGTGCATTGTCGGCGATTCTGTAGCATCCAACTATTAGCCAAGTTCTCCTTCGCAGACCTATTGTGTGAATTGCAGGTCAAGATTTCACTCGGAAGGACCCTAGGGAGAACTCGCTTCTTGACATTAAATGCTAACAGCGGGAGGTTTAAAAACAGCGCAACCCAGTATCCATTAACGAGGAAGAGGATGGTTAGGAAGCCGTGAACTGCAGCCTCCGGTTTGATATATGTGTTTAGCCGATTGCAGAGATCGATCGGGTTAATGTAGTCACTA
Organism: Geoglossum cookeanum; assembly: GCA_021527025.2. Lineage (NCBI taxonomy): Eukaryota > Fungi > Ascomycota > Geoglossomycetes > Geoglossales > Geoglossaceae > Geoglossum > Geoglossum cookeanum. The sequence goes on from JAJDFF020000077.1 coordinate 16,827, forward strand.
GACAGTAACGGTATACATGGTCAGCCTGGTTCTTCGGGGAAAGCGTCGTTAGACAGGACATGAACACTCACCATTCCAGATCACTGTACATGATTGTAAAGAAAACTTGCAGGAACAAGTTCACAGCATTTACTATCACCGCGAAGAGGTAGAGCCATGCTTCTCCCGACATCATGCCCTTGCGCACCCACTATGCTGGTATCTGATCCTCTACTATCGCAAACTGTGTGTCGGTATTTTCGCCAGCCAAGTGGTCGCCTTGTCGACCTACAAACCGATATACAGAGATACTGGAAACAAGGTGTCTGTTGTACTCGATATGCTCGAAAGATGCTCGGGTATCTGCTCAAGGCGCGCTGCTGGAGTTGTGTGTTTCCTTGATAACCTAAGCGCGGCGTATTACATGTAGGAAGGAAAAAAGAAAAAAAGGCACCAGCCAATACCATCAAAGAGTCTTTTTTATTTTTGCTTTATTTTCACTTTTCTTAAAAATTTCATCTGCCGTTTCCATTTCGTTACGTGGCTTATTAGGGATTAACTAAAAAATTTGGGAAAAAAAAGTAGGTCAGGTGGCGGGTGGTGATGGGAATATGGGTAATACCCACATATTACGATTGTCGTGTATTGTCGTGGATTGCCGCTGGTTTATCGTCACCTTAAACCTCACCTTAAACCTCGGCCATCTCCTCCCCTCTCTCCCTCCCTCTCCTAACCCCCGCACTAGCCCCGCTATCTCCATTAACCCCTTCTCTCCCGCCCCCAACCCCTCCCCCTTCCTCTTCCTCGTCTCCCTCCTCTCCCTCCTCGCCGTCCTCCTCTTCTTCCTCCTCGTACGCCCTCCGGTGTTCATGCGCTGGAACCCAAACCCCACTTTCCCTTTCCTTTAGCGGAGAGTCTTGATCCGCCAAGTCAACGGGTCGATGGCGCGCAACATGACGGCGCTGGGAGAGTGTGCGCGCGCGTTGGGAAAGTTTGGAGGAAACGGCTGCGTTGGAAGAGACCCAATTTGTGAGGGCGTCTTCGCAATCTTGGATGATTCTGTTATTAGGCTGTTAGAGAGGGGCTTCATTTAAAAGGGAGCTAAGTAGGGGGAATACGCTTTACTAGCATCGTAGCCATCGTATGCCTGCCTTGTCTCCCCCGGTGTCACTGGTGTATCGTCCACTAATTCGAGCAAATGCTTCCCATAGCCCGCTATAATAGCCAACTTCTCGCAGTGCTCCCTCAGCGCGTCAAACTGGTACGTAAAAGCTGCCTTTAGTTTCTCGCGTGTAATGTTTGATAGCTGGGCTTCGGCGACGAGGGATTCCGCTTCGGCACGAACGAGCTCTTGTTCGAGGACGACGATTTTGGGGGAGTTGGGTTCCTTGTATTTTAGTTGGGCGATTTGATCAGTTATTTTTTGTTTACCTGGGTGACTGGTTAGTTGGTGGGTTTGATGGTGAGAAGGGTGGACGTACGGTCTCTGCTTGGTTGAACGGATGCTTCGATATTCCGAATGCTTTTGATGGTAACCCGGTATTGGTCGTAGCGGTCGACAAATTGATCCTCCAGCTCACCGATCTCATAGATTAGAACACCGAGTTTATCCGTAACATCAGACACATCTTCGTCGCATTCCTCTCCCCAGATTGATAGTTGTTGCTGCCCCCCACGAACCTAGCGTCAGCGCCTAACCTCTATAGCTTGCAAAGCACGAGAATTGTATTTAATCTCACAGCGACCTCCATTCTCTCCTTCCCGACCAGTTCCATGCTGCGCATGACATTCTTCTCCATCTTCACGAGCTGTGATAGCTTCTTTGCGAGGTCTGGGCCGAAGGCGCCGGCGGTGGATCGACGGAATGCATGGCCTGTAGAACCTCCAACGTTAGACGGTAATACATGTCAGCTTACAGGATTGATATTTGCTGCTCTAGGCAAGGGGGGGGGGGGGGGGGGGAATGAATAAGAGCCAGAGAGCAATTCTGTGAAACGCTGGAAAGAAAAGGCGGACGAGAGAGATTCGTCCTAGAGATGTCTAGAATAGGCACGATAGGGGCAGAAAATGGCTCATTGGGGCCTTCCTTCCTCTAGAAGATTGTGCGCGTATACAGCTCAAGCCATCAAGATAGTATAGCTACCCCGTCACGCTCGAACAATCGATTGCCGGAGAGCAGAAGCCCGGGGGGTCGCTGCAACTCTCTAAGCAAATCCTCACTCACCCAAATTCGCCCTTCCAAATAACCTATGCGACTTCGTCGAAGACGGCGGTGGCGGCGGGTTCTGTAGCTGCGACGCTGTAGGAGCACGGCTCTGGCGCATCGAATACGTGCGATGCATCTTTCCTTTTTCTTCTGCCTAATCTGATCCCGTACTCGTGTCTGGTCCCTAGACGGCGGCAGCTAGTTCTCCTGCTGTAGTCGTGGTCGTTAGCTAAGACTTTCAGGAGGTGGGTAGCTCTCTGCTGTTACTCTTTGCGGCTGCAGCACCTGTCAGTGGTGATGACGTGGGCGGACTAGAAGGCTTGCAGTCGAACTGTCTTATGAAGGTATGCCCGAGTCGCTGGGCTTGTCTTCTGTCGCCTTTGTCCCTGGCGATGACAATGTCCTGACGGGCTCTCATCGTTTCTCACGACGCACTACCGCGACGTCATAGGAGTAAGCGAGACGAGTGTAACCTTGGGTGGGGTGAGGTCGTTACTGCGCTGGCACTTGTTCATCCACCCGGACACAGCAAGTAATTTTTCTGCGCTATCTCGAATCGCTGTTACTGCTCTGCTGAATTAATACATCCTAATCACCAATTATCCTACGCTACTGGCGATGCAACTCCAGACATATCCGACATAAAGACAATATACACCATTCGTTTCAAGCATCAAAAGGCTTCTTATGCGTTAAAAAGACACCCCCCAAATTACGCCTTCTTCCCTTTTCCAATCAATCTTTCACCAAGCCCTCTAACTGCCAGTCCCCATCCACTCTGCGACCCGGAAAGCACAGTCCCCGCAGTTTTGCCCGTCAAGAACTCTGACATCTTGCGCTCGTCGAGTTGCTCTCCGTATACAACTCTCGCCTTTGGTTCCACCACCACCGCGCTAGAGCTGCCCTCCTCTCTGAAAGTTACGGTGAATGAAATTTCAACTTTGGTTGCCCGCGATGCAAGGAGAAGAGTCGATTTTACCAGTAGGTCCCTACTATTATCGCCTGGGATCGTGGCCTCCGTGGGACAGTAGAGATTCAACGTGCGGACGTCTTCCTCAATAATACTGCCCTTGTTCCACGCTTCGCTGACGAGTGTAAGGAGGTCCCTCACTTTGGTTGCTGACTGCTGGAGCCGGCCAAGTTGGGCCCTAAGGTTTAAGAGAACGAAGCTCTTGGATGCAGTTAGCCGCCGGGGTTGGTATTCCCGGCAGTCCGCAATATACGAGAGCTCGATTGGGGAATTTTTCATATTAATCGCGGAGCGAGAGCCATCATTAGGCAGGAACGACGAGACATCGAATGAGAGCTTTATGTCTCGGCGATATGTCATGGTTAAGGTGGACCCATTAGCAGCGCTGATTGTCCAGCCATATTTCTTTTCTAGGGCATCGGCGTTTGCTGAGTTCGTAAGTCAGAAAATCGACACTGGAGGTGAAAGTCTGGCGAGGCAGGAGGACACTCACCCTTTAGTGGCTGAACCTCCCCTGAACTCCATCCTCTAAACTCCTCTCTCAACTTCTCGGCCTCGGCAATCTCCCTCTTGCATTCCTCCACTCCTCTTTTCGCAGTCTCGATCTCTTCGTCCCTTTTGGCTGCTGCTTTCTGCATCTCCTCCAACCGGGTCATCTTCTCTTTTATCTCGGCTTCTACAGCCGTTAGCTCATCTCTTGCTGCCTGAAGTTCACTCTGATCACAGTTTGCGAGCTCATCTGCTTGAGCCTGTAACTGTGCGTACTGAGATTCCAACCGTTTGTTTTCTTCTACAAGTGGAGGTAACATAGGCATCAACATGTCCTCCTGTCGCCGGATGATCTCTTCGTCCATACACATGTCCTGTCTCGCTTTGTCTAAGCCTTCTTGAAGCCCGCAGAGTAGGCCCATCCGCCATTCATACCACGTGGCCTTGCTAAGCAGCCTTGCATGGGTCTTGACGTTTTTGAACTGGTTGTCCATGATGTACTTCACGTCTGGTGGGGCAGATATATACTCTTGGAAGAGCGGAGGGTTTTCTTCATAGGTATCTGACTCGATCTCACGTACAATTCTACGCCCTTCAGAAATGTACTTTTTGAGCTCGTGACAAGACTGGCTGGGTTAGCAAAGGGATGGATGGTAGTGCGGTGGGAAACCTACATGCTGGTATAGTTCCAACATTGGGATTGTGCATGCTCCAGCGACAACGCAACTTTCCAGATTTCGACTAGCGTCATCTTGGGTTGAGCTGGCCTCATTGGGAGGAGGTTGGGGTTTAGTCCCACTGCCATCGAGCAGGCTACTCGGAGCGACGGTGTATCGTCTCTTCGTGGTATTTAATTCCATAAATCGTATACTCGTTAGATTCAAAAAATCTTGGAGATGAATCCTCTCCTCAACCTCTTCCTCGAGTTTACTTTCAAGGGCCGCAGCCTCACCAGGGGCAGGGGCAGGCTCGAAGGACCGGGCCTTGGTGTCCATTGATCCTCGTTGTCCCTTTGGGGTTGTGGAGGACGCCTCAGCTTTGGCCGGGGAACCGCTTGTGGGGGTAGTCGACGGAGATTTCCCTGCTGCCTCGAGGCTTCTCCTTTTAATTCTCCCTGTTGTTTCGACCTTCGATGGTGGCGGACGGAGCTTGACACTCTTTACTGGGCTTGCCTCTCTACCAACTCTACTTTTCTTCGCACTTATATCGGACTCATCTTCCTCATCATCGAGTTCTATAGGTCTCTTGCCCAATAGTCCCCTCGCGGCACCTACAGCGAGACTTTTCCGCCCGTTGACCTTTTTCTTCGGAGTCAGGCTCTTGATCATCTCCTTGAGATTAAGTGTCGCGTCCTTATCCTCCTCGACTTCATTTTGAGAGATTTTGTGTCCGTTTTCGCGCTCCTCTTCTTCTTGCTGCTCCTTGTCTAGCTCTAATTCGATCACACGTGGATCTTTAAAGCGAACGGTATTGATTGCGCCCTCGCCGAGTCTTGGCACAAAAGCCTTAGCATCTTCACCGATGGAGCGGCGACGGTCAAGGAGCGCGGTAACCCGTGGGGAGCCTAGGCCTTCTTTATCGATACCAAGCCCCGATGATTGTCGGGGACGGGGTGTGAGAGTCACACTTGGAGTGAATGCGCCGGTTTTGCTATCTTGCGTGAAGATTTGTTTTGACGGCGTGGGTCGAGGAGTAGATACTCCAAATTTCAATCCCTCTCTTAAATGGCTCTTTGGGGAAGTAGATCGAAACGAGATGGACTTTGGAGTTGAGGATTTTGTAGGCGTGGTTGGTTTAGGGGGCTGGGGTGGAAGTTGTTTCGAGGGGGTGGTAGGTGTCCCGGATAGTGATGCGCGTTTCCTGGTGCTAATTCTAGGGGTGGTGGAGCGCCTTCCAAAGCTATTTCGAACGGCTGGTTTGGGTTTGGAACCAGAGAAACTAGGGCTTCCAGTTGCCGAGGCTATAGCGGTTACTTGCAAGCTGACCGTAGGCTTGGGTGGTGAACTTGGGGGGACCTCTGCTTGAAAAGGAGAGCTTGCAATTTCTCCGAAATCTGTCTCCCCCTCGATGGCGGCCTTAGCTTCGGATCGACTAGATCTAGGCAGAATCTCGCCGGCAGCTGTAAAATCCATGGGGGCCACATTATTCTCTTGCTCTGCTCCCCCCTCATTGGTACAAGGCAAAATTTGTCCGATTGCCGTGGTTACGTCCATGTCTTCTTCGTCAAGCGAGTGTCCGCTGTCCCGCCTACGTCCTTCCGGTGGTGCCTGGTTGCCGGCCGAGCTTCTCCTCTTGGTAGTTTCGGGCTTGGGGAGTACTCTACCAATGACCGAGGTGAGCTCCATTGTCATGTCTTCATCGTCATCGATAGTCTCCCCACCATTCATTCGTTGGCTCTTCCCTTGAATGCCCCCAATGGCCATAGTGAAGTCCATGGTCTCGTCTCCCATGGAAGAGCTATCACCGGACGACCGACGCCGATTGACACTACCTCGGCGTCCGGTTAGGGCGATTGACTTACGACGTTTTGTAGCGGGGGTATTTTTTCCTAAGTTCCGTGCCTTCAAAATACCGCCAACGGCTTGCGTAATATCCATACTCATTTCCTCGTCCCCAACTTCGCTTTCTGGCTGCCTAGCAGCGTTGTGGGGCGGAGAGAAGGGACTCTGGTTCCCCTGCCCCTGGAACGAAGCTGAATCCTGCAGGCCCTTGGCTGTTGAGCTAGGTAGTTTCTTCACCCAGGGTTGAAATGCAGTAGTTACTTCTTCGTTGGCGAATTCCATTGACAGATCACCGTTTTCATCAAATTCGATACCTTGTGTTCCGGCTTGTTGAGCAGCTAGACGTAATGCTTCCTCTAGCCGTCTGGTGGACCCCGTGCTCGAACCACCGCTGGAACGGCCAGTGATAGAATGACTAGTCGTGTCGCCCTCATCTAAGCTCATAATTGTACTTCCGCCCTCATCTGCTGACTCAGTGCCAGAGGCGGAGCTGTTGTCTTCGTTTGCAGTGACGAAAGTATGATTTCCAATGTCATCACCTCCGACCGTGGAGCTTCCACTTAGTGGGCTAGAGGAAAATTCTTCTTCTCCTGGATTGTTGAAATTCATGGGAGGGATGGCAGAGCTACGTCGACGTCGTTCCTTCTGGTGAAGTTGACGCTGGGGAGCTGGGGACGGGATAACATCGGGCTCTTCAATCTGATCGGGGGGCGTTGACGGCGGCTCTGGGGGATCAGAGCTAGATGCAGGTGACTGTGTCGCTCCGGAAACTGTGGACATTGCTGAAGCACGGCGAGTTGAGTTTGTAGAAGCGGAGGAGGTCGTGGAATCTTGGAGGTATTCTACCACGTCCCATGTATGGAGTGTCGCCTCAGGTGCAAAAGAGACCCGGCGGTTGGCTTAGCAGTGCATCAGCAAGATATTTCGTTAGCTGGAGTGTGAGAGGATCTACCTAATGACTTCCTGCGGACGTCCCGCCTCCGTAGAATTTCAGTCTTTTCTAGTTCCCGCTGCTCTTTCTCCTCGCGCTCTCTCGCCGCCGCCTGTTGCTCCTCCTCAGTCTTCAAGGTGACCTTTGTCTCACTCACCTTTGTAGACCCGAACGGGTTCTGCAAGTTTGCAAGGCCGCTGACTGGAGCCGAATTTTCAGACGGTCCACCGTTTCGAAGTATGGCGGAGATATCTGGATAGAGGCTGTTATGGTTTTCAGCTTGCTTAGTGGGATCTGCAGATATATTGCCGTCGTTCTGGACATTCCGGGAAGCAGCATGCGCCGGGATTTCCTGGAGCGGTGAGAGCGGAATGGATGGCAACAATATAGACTTGATGCCAACAGGTGCGACGGGCTTGAGCGGTGTTAGCCTATGAACTCCCTTCATATTGTATGGTGCACGCCAGTATAATACCTTTCTCCTATTGCCTGTTGCTTCATTTAGACCCCCCGGACCTATACTCTTACTTCTCGACTTCCTGGGCGCTTTCCCTGTCGGCGCGGTAAACGAGCTGAGGTCTGTAGTCATATTCTCTTTGTCTGCAATTATAGAGGGTTTCTCGGGAGAGGGCATATGTGCAATGGACTTGCGCGATCGTCGTTGCCGTTGCGCAGGTGCGCCAGCGCAGTTGTCGGCTGAAGCCATACTCTTCTATTTCGTCCCGGTTGTTTGGTTGAGCTAAATGTCAAGAGCGCAAACCCATGAATTGTGTGGTGTAGATATAGAGGAGGTGTGATATCGCGCGTCTGTTTGTTTACATTCTCGACCTTGGCATGTTGCACGTGATATATGAGTCAGCAGAGTTCGCTCGCTTCAGCGGGAAGGGTTGCTGCCCTCAGCAGTCCCTCGCTAACTCTGCCGCATCGTCAGGAAAATTAAACAACTCCCGACCCTTTCAACACCACACGATACACATGGCGACTGAACTGACGGTGCAGGCGGAACGCGCCTTCCAAAAACAACCTCATATTTTCCTCAATTCGAAGGCGAAAACCACTAAGAAGCGAGTTGGTAAGGGTGGGCGAAGATGGTACAAAGACGTTGGTTTGGGGTTTAGAACACCGAAGACCGCTATCGAAGGAACCTATATTGGTATGTTGGAGATCAGGAGGTTCCACGCTCGATGCTCCAAATGCGCGTGCTAGAATTTGGGGTGCTTTGAATCGCATTCATCGGATTCCGGGCGTGCTCATAAGCCCTCTTTCAATTTTTGAATTCCGCGGTTGTTGCTAGTCTGGTGCTAATATATGTCGGTGCGTAGACAAGAAATGCCCATTTACCGGTCTCGTTTCGATTCGTGGCCGTATCCTCACTGGCACCGTTGTGTCGACCAAGATGCATCGAACTCTCGTCATCCGTCGGGAATATCTACATTTTATCCCCAAATATAACCGTTATGAGAAGAGACACAAGAACTTGGCTGCGCATGTCTCACCTGCTTTCCGTGTGGAGGAGGGCGATCAGGTCACCGTTGGGCAGTGCCGACCATTGAGCAAGACTGTACGATCTAACCTCTGAATTTCTGAATAATACGGTCGGGCATAGGACACCCTTGGGGACTTCCGCTAACAAATCCTTTCGTCTGTAGGTCCGGTTCAATGTCCTCCGGGTTCTTCCTCGCACCGGCAAAGCAGTTAAGCAATTCAACAAGTTTTAGACTTTTCAACTCATCCCAAATATCCTTCCGTCGGGTTTTCATACACCTCCGTTCTACAGATCTGTGGGTAGTTATGCTCGGGAGATAGAGCGGAGAGTAGAAGCAACTGGGTGGTGTTGTTGTAACAGACCCGGGAGAAGGAGTGGCGACATGGGCCTTGCCATAATGTACTGCCAGCCAAATAAATGATACTACGGTTACGTGCTATTTTGAAGGTTACGAAACTCAACTACGTTCATAATTTGTACCACCGTTTAGGTTGTCAAAAGTATTGTTATGCTGGCTCTTAATTGACGTATTAGCGATTAGTAGACAGGAATGCGTAGCAAGGTAACTCGAATAACCTAGAGATAATCCCTTGGGGAAAATTTGGGTTTCTAGTTAAGATTCAATTGCTATCTGTAAATGTAAGTCATTGGGTAACCGCAGAAATTTTAGAGAGATAACTCGGATATGAAGGGATATCGTACCCTGTAAAAACCTCGTGTCTAGTAGCATCGCATATTTCGTTATTTGTGAGCCCAAGACTCATGTGACCCCTTCCAACCTCCACGATGGACAACACCGAGGCGATATCCTTCCTGCAGTCACTCTTAAACCGCCAACTAAGAGTTCATACCACTGACACACGCATCTTTGTTGGCCAGTTGAAATGCACAGATAAAGTAATAAACTTTCCAGCCCGCGCTTGGGGTTGGCCATTTTTGACGCGTTCTTGCAATAGGATCGAAACATCATACTTGCTGGCACCCATGAGTACCGGCCTCCACCCTCCTCTGCCGTCATGGCGGCGGCAGAGCGCCCAGCGGAGGATGGCGTGGCGAGCCTGATCATGACAAGCCGGTTTGTGGGTCTTGTAGTTGTGCCGGGAGCCTATATAACGAAGATTGAGGTGGAAGAGCATTCCCGGGCCGACAAAGGCCGCTGAGGTTCGAGGAGAAACGGGAATGGCGGCTTCTAGCTTTGCACGACAGATCTGCGGGTTTGATTGTAGCTCGGGGTCACAGATGCCTTCATGCGCATAGACATGGTCACATATTCATAGGTTCAGCGGTTGTGGCGGTACGGGCATGGCCCTTGTTTACTTTCGGATGGGCTTCGGGCGCTGTGGCTCATGTGATGTTTCGGAGATTCGTGGCTGCGACGAGTGGAAGCAAAAGCTGCAAGCCGTAGGCGTCGCATAACCATGGGTCTAGCAAAAACCAGTGCCGTACCCGGCCTGGCCTTCTCTAGCCGCCCTGAATATGCCATAAGCCTCCTGGATAGCTCCTGAAGAGTGACTTTGCTCGATTGACAATGACTGAGCACCTGCATCTGTACAAGTGCACTAGCACCGGGCGGGAGAAAGGAAAAAGGAAAGAGGAGCCAGGATCACCAATTGTTTGACAAGGTGCTGCAGCAAACAGAGCAGCATAGCTGGATGCAACAGGGAAGCTGGGATCGTGACGATCCCCTCTCCAGTCGGTCCCAACGTGCAGGATTCTGGAAGGGCTGTTGGACAATGCCGTCGTAGGTGTCTGTTTACTGGAGTCTGTTTCCTGGAGTCGCGTGAGCATCTGCGGGCTCGACGTCTACAAACGGGTTATTGGGACATTTGCCGTTTGAAGCCTCCCCCGCCAACCCAACACTTTGGGAGCCAAGCTGATGGCTTGGCTGTCTGTGTCCGTCGTACATCAACTGTCAACCCTGCTGGGGCGATCGAGCACACGATATCTCCATTAGCCCAAGCCTCCAACCTCAGGGTCTGGAACTCTCGACGACAATCTCCCTCGCCCCTTTGTCCTTGCTGCGTTGTTTTCAGGCGACGACGGGCTGTCGGTCCGACCCGGGTTTGTGAGGGTTCGACAAGGCTGCAGTAGCTAGACCCAACCAACTGCTTGTCGGGAAAACCACAGAGGTCGTGCCGGCAATTGCACCTTCTGAAGCTGTGTCTCTGGGATTCTTCGGTTTTTAGAGGCCTGCAATACTCCCTCGGTGTTAGCAAGACTGAAGTTCGGTGGCAATCGCGTTGTATGTTGTATGAGTTTCACTTTGCTTTTTCTATTTTTAATGCGCTGCGACAGGTAACTGTGTCGACTTGCCTATCTTCTATGACATAGCTTGCCTCTAGGAAATGTAAGCGTAAAAGGCTAACTCTCGTCCCATCTTCCGCTTGTTGCTTGTAGCTCGACTTGCTCACGCCCCTCCTGTGTGATATAGCCTTTTGTTGCTTTGTCAACCTTACACCATAGCCGCCCTCACCTCCAACGCCACCATCGCCAGCGCCTCTGCTGTCTGCCCAGCAGCCCCCGACTGGCCGCCACGACCAGCACCTTAGGCATCCGAAGCTCAGCCAAAGCTGGCCCAACGGACTCTAGAGTCATTGCTTCCTCCGTTTACTCCACCTCTCAGCTTCGGTGCGGGATTTGCCGGACATTTCTTCAGTTCAGGCACATCACCAACAATCACGTCTCGGCCCTTCGTTGAAGCTCGTTTCCTTTGTTTCCTTTCGACGCTCTTTGAACCTCCCTAAGACCTGCTACATCTCCGGTGCAAAGCATCCATCGAGCACGATTCGGGAGAACTTCGCTCTAGGGTGAACTGTGGTGGGACTAGGGGCCCAACGTGTTGGGCTGGTATTTTCACTCAGCGCTTGGCACCTTCAAAGTCCGTACGAGCAGCACGCACCTAGACTACTGCTGGTGAACGTTAACAGACTTTACCCTTGGGACAGCCAGGGTAGGCACTAAACCCCTAGGCGGACAAGACGCGAGGCAGGCTGGAGGTCTAGGCTGACTGTCAGTAGGTACCCATCTGAACGGCGCAGATCCCGCTACCACCACAACTACTGGCATTGTTGAGCCAAGATCGGGTTGAGTGTGCATAAACTCGTTTGGCAACGCGACAGGCGAGGATTGCGATAATTTTGCGGGGCTGGCAGCTGGTCTCATTCCCACGGACGGGAAAGGACACCGCGGACCAGTTATCAAGTGCTTAGGGGCTTGGTTAGGAGGCATACCTTAAAGAAAGTGCCGACTGGGGATATTTTCGGTCAAGAGACAGGTATGGGTCAAACTCCGTCGAAGAGGGGCGATAAGGGTGGTGCCAGTTCGGGATCAGGGTCGAATAACGCCTCGGCATCTTCCCTGGAGCGCGCCTCTGGAGATGGCTTTGACTCCTACCCATCATTTAGCAAATCAGACACTAAGGAATCTACTCGTTCGATCCGCGGGCTGAGGTCTAAAATTCCAGGCGGTGGGAAATTAAGCGGAACCGACAGCCCATCGAGTATTGGCACAGTTGGTGCTGATAAATCTGATGCCGCATCTGTGAAATCTTCTGGGAGCGCAAAGTCTGGTGCGACGAGATCTAGTCGAGGGTTTTCGGGGTCAGCGGTCCATTCACCCCCCAGTGATTCCAACGTATCGCCTCTATCAGAGGATTCGATACCTCCTCCCTCGCCTATTCAGTCTTCATCCTTTGGACATGGCCATCAATCTCTTGATCAGGCGAAGCGGAGTGGAGAGGTCGGCCACGTTTCCGACGGACCCCCCACAGGGCTAAACCAGCCTTCTCATCTGCAACAGCCTAAGGAGTCCATTCTTATTAAGCGGGAGAACATAGATAGCCCGCGCTCTCCCGAAGCGCCTAGTATGGGTATTGAAGACGGAAGCAATGGCTCGCCAACCATGGGCATAGGGGCTCTCCGGTCTGTCGATTTGGATGAGATGATTAGTCGTCTCCTAGACGCTGCATACGCGGGGAAAGTCACAAAGTCTGTTTGCCTAAAGAACGCGGAAATCACGGCTATATGCTCAGCTGCGCGGGAAGTTTTCTTATCACAGCCGGCGCTCATTGAGCTCTCGCCACCAGTCAAGATTGTCGGCGATGTCCACGGTCAATACACCGACTTAATCCGCATGTTTGAAATGTGCGGATTTCCACCGAATGCAAATTACCTTTTCCTCGGCGACTATGTTGACCGTGGAAAGCAGAGCTTGGAGACTATTCTGCTACTGCTCTGCTATAAGCTAAAGTTCCCTGAGAATTTCTTTCTCTTGCGGGGCAACCACGAATGTGCTAACGTGACCCGTGTCTATGGGTTTTATGACGAGTGCAAGCGGAGGTGCAACATCAAGATCTGGAAGACGTTTGTTGATACATTCAATACCCTTCCAATCGCGGCAATAGTTGCGGGCAAGATATTTTGCGTTCACGGTGGGCTTTCGCCCTCGCTATCACACATGGATGATATCAGACAAATTGCCCGTCCAACTGATGTGCCGGACTACGGCCTTTTAAATGATCTCCTATGGAGCGACCCTGCGGACATGGAAGCGGACTGGGAGGCGAATGAACGTGGAGTAAGCTACTGTTTTGGGAAGAAAGTTATCATGGAATTCTTGCAACGGCACGACTTTGATCTCGTTTGCAGGGCACACATGGTTGTAGAAGATGGGTACGAGTTTTTCAGCGATAGGATCCTAGTCACGGTATTTTCAGCGCCAAATGTTGGTCATCCCTCCCTACGTAGTATCGCATTTACGTTGGAAATCATGAACTGACACTCTCTCGATAGTACTGTGGCGAATTTGATAATTGGGGGGCAGTGATGTCCGTATCAGCAGAACTGCTATGTAGTTTCGAGTTACTAAAGCCGCTAGATTCAAGCGCTTTAAAAAATCACATTAAGAAGGGTCGCAGCAAGAGAAATAGCATAATGCATAGCCCGGTGAGTGTTGCGACAGAACGAACTCACTACAAAGTCGCCGCTAACTGTCTATAAGCCTGCCTCGGTTATGCCACAGAGCGTCTAGAGGGATTGCGAGAACTTTCCCTGCTCAAAGGGTTTTAAGCTCCCGGCTTTCGAAATGTGGAGCCGGCTATTCGGTGTCCAACCCAGCAGCCCCTGATCTTACGGCTTAGTGGGTGTCAGCCCAGTGTTTGGCGGAGCGAAATCTTGTCGGCCATACCCTTCTATGCTGTGCAACGAATAGTCTCAACAAAAAGCAATTACGGAAATACCAAAGCTGGGTAGCTTGCTATGACCTTATGCCTCTTCTATTTCTGTTTTTTCCTAAAACCAATTTGATTGCTGGCAAGTGCCAAAAGCATTCTATGACTCTCAAGCGCCTTTTGTTTTGTTTTGTCTATCATTTCATACACGCCTATAACCTCCAACTGCAGATAGCTTGCGTCTACAGGAATCGGAGTCCGAGGCGAATACAATGTGTAAACGGCAGCAGCTCGAGAACTGAGATCGAACGGCCAATGACGACTAGGAAATGGCGATATTTGTCCTTCGTCCTCTTAAGATAGTTAGTTGTATCCTTCAAAAGATCCCTGTTTTTATGTGCGTGTGCATTACCATCATATCCTCAAGAACAACAATGTGCTGCAAGCACATGGCGTTCCTCTCTATACCTTCGAATCCTGTTTCGCTCGGTTAATCATTAAGTTGTTGTTTCTTTAACCACTCTGTTATGCCGGGGGCGGTCTAAATTGGAAATGAAGTTTCATGATTCCTCTTCTTTTGAGATGCTCTGGCTGGGCACAAGTTATACAGTTTTCGCTCTCAATTACATTTCTGTATCCAGGTGTGGTCCCGGAGGACATGGAGCGTGGGGGGGGGGGCGAAAAACTAATAATTGGTCGCGATTTCACGAGTGGTGGGCTTCCATCTTCTGTTTGATATTTACACGTTCCCACCAGTTCTCCGTACGTCCCTCCGGGTTATTGAGTTGTGAAAGAATAGTGCCCGGGAGGAATTAGGAATTCGGTGAGCTTCAGAATCCTGGGGACCGGTTTGCTTGGAACCTAAGAGGTCACACGAACATAAGGCGTGCTCCTGTGCTGTACATACATACAGACCAAAGTTGGCGATTCATATTAGAATTACCAACACACCTATCAACAGCCATTCTAGGTTGACGTCGTTTTGGGGCGGGGTATGCGCGAACTGGCCAAGTATCACTTGGTATGTATTTCTGGCGGTGCAGTGGGGGGTCGGATGCCCGGGAGCCGTAAGGGAGTTGAATGGAGGCTCACAGCAAATTGTTAAGCAGACGTGTTACTACTACCTACATCGGCTAGGCTGGAATGCCTCCTCCTAACCCCCGCCTGTCCTGGTACATTTACCAGCTTTTGGGCTCCAGTTACACGCTTCAAACGCGGGCTTCTAGATAGGGAGGTTTACTTATATATATATCTAGCACAATTTCCAAAAAAAAAAATTCAATTACCCCGAATAGTTTTACAATAAAAAAAAAAAAAAAAAAAAAAAATATCTACCGCTCGCTCGCTCGCTCGCTCCCCCCCCTGAGCAGCCATTCATTCCTCCCGGTGGGTGTACCGCCTCTAGATACATTTTTGCTGCCAGGCAGGTTGACTTCCACACACACACACACACAATGGCCGAATTCGGGCGAATAGACCGCCCCTGCTGGGGGTCTCTCTCTCTGTGGTCGGTCGAGATATTTTTCATGCAGAGATCTCCCGAGATCCCAAGCTTGTTTGTGCTTCATGATAATAATAATAATAATAATAATAATACGAGAGTGAGTGGGGGGGTGTGAGGGAATGAGGACTGCGTGTCCGTAACAAGTACTTGTAGCGCGCCGTAGTTTCTCATTACAGGTTTGGCATTTTCGAGCTATCGGTTTTGGGTAGATTGGCCTTGTAAAGCGTATCTACCATCTGCACTATCCAACCAATGCACTAAATTGTGCTTAGTCTCACATAGTCTCACACCATATACATTTTGGCAGTCATCTGTCAGTGATTGCTAGTCTGGGTAACAGGTTGTTGAGGATTTTAATGTGTTTTGATGAGGTATGTACATACTATGTCTGTCTGTGTCTGTGTCTGTCTACGTGTGTGTGTATGTGTGTGTTAGGGCATTTAATGTATGTACATGTACAGTACATACACAAAATACATTTCCCTTCATAAAAATTGTCAGATAGGAATTAATAACTGCAAATCAAACATCTTATCTACTTCGCCACCCCTCCTCTCTCAATTTTCCTCCTCTTCCTCCTTAGTGCCTCTGCCTCCTCGTCCTTCTTACGGTTGCTATAGAGCATCTTATCTAAGATCTTCCGCTTCTTCCGACTCATCATCATCTTTGCTCGCTCTAGTTCCTCCTCCTCCTCCTTTCTCCTTTTCGCCGCTTTCTTTTTTGCGTCTTCTCGGCTCTTCTTCCTGATGGCAGTCGCGTCTTGAGGATCGACAGAGGCTGAGAATGATAAGCCTGCGGCTTCAGCTTCAAGCTCGCGCTGGTATTGGGAGCGAGTGACTTCAGTTTCAGATTCAGATTCTATATCGTCGTCAAATCCATCCCATTCTTCATACTGGTCTTTTGCCTCGTCCTCCTCATCTTCGGAGGAATTGTTACTAGCAATATCCATACCCTCACCAGGCTGGATATCTCCGTTGCGAATTTCTCCTGGGATCGTCTTCTCGACTATTGGTACCATGCTATCCCCATCTGTGTCTCCATCACTTTCATCAGCTTCTGCCTCCTCCATCTCGCCCTCTAGTTCCTGATCTGCTAAAGGAATAGTAGGATCATATTCTCTCTTCCCTGGTTTAACCCATGGACTCAAATGAGGCGGGAGTGTCGCGCCAGGTGCATACAAATCAGGACGGAGCAACTTCCTTGCATTGACACAGTCCCAGACCCATTGCGGTTGGATGTAGGTTCTTCCTGGTATTCTGGATCCTGACTGGATTAAGGTTGGTAAAATCTCCCCATTCCCCTTCTCGACGGTAGCGCTAGGAATAGGCGGCAAGGATGTCTGTGGTAGGGGAGGGCGGTCCACTATCTGGTGCGTTATGGATGAATCGGTTTCATCATTCGTGAACGCACCATCACCAAGGACAGTGTCCCAACCTAATCGCTTACATCCGAAGGACCGGAGGAGGAACTCTAGAGGTTGCCGTGGGGTCTCCCTGGAAAGAAAAACTGTGAATGGCGCGAAAAGAGTGGCTGACCTGTCATCAGTAATAGAGCTGGGTTGATCAAGAACGTCGGCATCAGCAGCAATGGGGGCTTCGAAAGTATCGATGGAATCTACAGGAACAAGTTCCGTTGAGGGTTCGTCTGCGGTAGGTTGTGTGTCTTCTGCATTGACGGAATCAGGATCCTCTTGTTCCGAGTTGGAAGGAATCGGAAGGGAGGCGATCCTTTCAGACACTGATTCTAGCTGATTCTGGTGTGTACCGATTGATATAGCGGCCATACTACCGCCCTCATGGCCGTTGGCTTGTATTGCACCGGGGAGTGCATCGCCAACCCCGCGACCCTCCAGCGTGAATGCCCCTAGCTCTCCGCCTTGATCGTCACTTTTTCTGTCAAACCTTGGCGGGTACACTAACCCAACGGAGGTGTATAATCTGAAATTCACAAATCCCAATAGTGTAGTATAAAATTCCACAAATGTACCCATGATCCTGAAATCCACATCGCCAGTAACTTTTTGCGCAAATTTATACGGAACTAGCCATAGGATATCTTGGCCTTGTATGGTAGCCTGGTAGTAAATCCCTTTGATAGATAAAAAGGACTTCCGTAGCGAATGGGAGGTGATCAAGTAGTGTTCAAATTCTAAGCAGAGACGTTCGCATAGCGCAATCGTTTTTGGTGGGACCGTCGATGTAGAAGGGAGGTTCGCAAATAGAAAAAGCATAGAGAGTGCATCGTCTAGGTCTCTTAGCGCATCGATAAACGTAGGGTATCGCTCTTTTATAATGTGATCGAGCGTTATGCTCGGTTTTGCTGTCTTTTCGAGTCTGGCCGCAGTCGAAATGTCTCCACGACCAAGGGCTCGAGAAAGCTTCTTTGCAAAAGTTTTATGCTCCCGGAATTTCCGCAGGACCGGCTCATGGAGGAGGTACTGAATATCCTTTGTATAATAGAAGGTGGTGGAAGGGGTTGACGACTTTGAAGCCTTTTTCTTGTTGCGGGGCTCACGAGGATAGATTCCTTTGGATTTATTTGTTTAGTGTGTACGGAATCTTGATATCTAACAGATCTGGGAGTTACCTTTGAAGATGCATAGTCTCCGAAAGTCGGGCAGAGAAATCTGGAGCTTCCGGACAGCTTGGGTTCGAGTTATGAAATTCTTGGCCTGGCCGGAGGTGCCTAGCACAAATTGTAAGTTTCAAGTATCCAATTACCCGTACTATCAATTGGAAGGGCTAGCAAATGATTTATACCCTTCTTCTTGATCTTCCCCATATCTGCTCCGACTGGTACGACTTTGTTGTTGACAGAAACTGCTCCAGACAGTAGGTTTTGTGTGAGGATTGAAATTCAAAAGTTTTTAGAGTGCGGGCGGCAGACCGTAGTAGTTGCGGCTTAAAAAGTTCTCAGGGTCCTGATTGGCTAGCGCTTCAACCTCATTGCTTCAACCTCACCTCATAAAAAACGGAGTATACTAGAGCTGCGCAGTTATAATAATTCGCGGAAAACCTAGCCTGTGCCTGTCAATGGCAGCAAGTCGAAGGATCCTTGGCAAATGGCAATAGACCGGCGAAAAGCAGCTCTCTTTGGCACCGCAATTGCGATCCGACTTCTCCTTTTCACTGCATTTCCTTCGTTACCTGTACTATTAACGGGGCGCGTTGAGATATCCACGCCGGTCACAAGCTTTAAGAGGCGTATGAACCCGGTCTGACGTTTCGTCGAGGTTGATGGAGAATTAATATCTGTCACAGTGCAAGAGGGACTCTTTCTATACACCCACAATGTCTCCCCATACGACGGCGGAGTCTTCCACCAGGTAAGCTTAAGCCTCCCTGATTAAGGAACCTCCACCCTAGGATACGACTGAATCCTCACCCTATAGGCCCCGTTATTTCTCCCCCTCTTCGCACTCCTCCCAAATCCCAAGGTCCATCCTTTTGCGACCAGCATGCTCTATATCATTATCGATCTCCTTAGCGCAAACTCCTTGATGCAAATTGCGGAAACGGGCGCATCTGTTTCTTCTAGGCTATTTGTGTCGACGAGGAAAGACTTTAGGTGGACTAGCGTGGCTATTGGTGCTGCGTAAGTGTTTCCGGGGTCTCTATTGTGGATACATGAGTCGGTTGGAATTTGGTTCGAATGTTGGAACTAACTGAAATTAGATTTCTATTTAATCCGTTCACGGTTGCGACGTGCATTGCACGTCCGACGAGTGTCTTTACGAACTGCGCGATTCTGACAGCAATCGCAAAAGCCGCCACGGGTAAGTGTCCATTCATACTCCCTTTCCGATGAAAATCCTCACCTCACTGGGCGTCCTCGCTGACAACCTCAAGGTAACATCGTACCTTCAATGCTTGCCCTTGCGCTTTCCTCCTACCTTTCTCTCTATCCCATCCTCCTCATTCTGCCCCTCATACTGCTCTCTCACGATCAGCACCCCACCGTAAAACCCAAGACAGTCGCACAGACCTCTGCTATCGCACTCTCAACTTTCATTTCCGCCTTTGCTGGTCTCATCTGCCTATCCTATTTACTGACTGGGGGGTCATGGGAATTCATCTCGTCAACCTATGGCGTGCAGCTATTGCTACCTGACCTAACTCCGAATGTGGGGTTGTGGTGGTACTTCTTCATAGAAATGTTTGATTCGTTCCGTGAATTCTTTCTAGGGGTATTTTGGCTCCATTTGGCGGGATATGTTGGCGGTTTGAGCGTTAAATTGAGGTAAGTAAATATTACGAGGCCCGCTAGGGTGAATATCGCATCTTGTGTGCTAATATGTTCTTGAGCGTAGGAATCAACCCCTCTTTATAACAATCTGTTTACTTGGCATCTTCGCCATATTCAAACCCTACCCAAGCATATCCGATACCTCTCTCTATCTAGCCCTTCTCCCTCTCTATCGCCATGTGTTCCCACGTAAGTCTACGTTTAACGTTCCAACTTCTAAGTGTTGTATGTGCACCTCCTTCTGCAAGCCCTCCCTAACCTCGATGTTCAAATGCAGTGATGCGCTACACCTTCTTCACCACTTCGGTTATCCTCTATGCCACCTTACTCGGTCCCGCCTTTTACTATCTCTGGATCTACGCTGGCTCTGGTAATGCCAACTTCTTCTACGCTATCACCCTTGTCTGGAGCCTAGGCCTCACTGTTGTGGTGGCGGATTTGCTTTTTGCAGTTCTCCGGGACGAATGGGAGGTCGAAAGGCCTGAGATGAAAGGGAAAGAGGTTAGGCAGATATGAACTACCCAGGCGGAGATCAGGTGTTGATGAACCTTGGGGAATACGCCAAGTTTCGCGGGCCTGATGATGGGGATACGTGTCAGCATGAACGGATGTCCAGACACCCTAGCATGTGTGCAATGCTTGGGATAGTCTCTGTGGTGTTGTCCCCCTGGTGCCGGTCGCAGTAGTGCGCGCTTTATCCCCGATCCATTGCTGCAACTCAGTCCTAGTCACTTCAATGCCTTTGATAAAATCGCATATCCCGGCCTCTTCATCTTCCCATTTCTCAGTCGTTTCGGTGCTGGCGAAAAATCATCTTCTGTATACCTGCAGGTGAATCAGCCCCAAATCCCCTATTCAAACACAAACCCACCCTCACTTACCCGATCCTTTCGTAAAACTTCATCCCATCATTGTTCCTCAGAAACACAGTCAACATCGCCTTATCTACCCCTACCCTTCGACCAATCTCCTCAACCAACCCCATCAAATGCCTCCCGAGCCCGCACCCGCGCTTTGAAGGCTGGAGGTGTATCTCGTAACAGTAGATCACCGGATAGTCATCTTCAATAGTGAGCATGAAGGAGAGAAACCCCACAACAGCCTCCCCTTCCGACGCGTTTCCGCCATCTCCGGGGCGCAGCGACGCGTCCAGGGATCCCTCAGCATGCTTTTCCTCCCGCTGACCCCCCGCATCATTATTACCAGCGACGTCCTTTGTCTGCGACGCCGACTTCACAACCAAATACCGCATTTCCTCCAGACGCATCTCGCGTCTTTTTGCAACGGGTTTCCAGCCCACCGTTGAACGCTTGTACATCTCCGCGCTTGTGTCGCGGATTAGCGCGAAGCAAGCCGTGAAGTCTTCCGGTGGGAGGGTGCTTGCGGAGTGTAGCGAGATGGGATATGAGGCGCCATTGACGGCGAGGAAAGGACGGAGGGAGGGGAGGTAGGTGTGGCGGAATTGGGGAAGGGGGAGATTGTTTGCGGTGGTTATTGGCGACATTTGCTTCGTTGGGGGGAGGGGATTTTTTTGATGATGCGTTTGTGGTTTGTTTGTTTGCCAAGCGCGGCAGTTTCCTGTCGCGTTTGCAAGGCGGTGAGATGGCGGAAAAGAGATTATCCGGCGTGATATATATTCAAAAAATTTCGCTCGGACGCTCCTCTTTGCCTTTCCACCCCCTTGTATTCTCACCAGCCTAGTGTCAACCAATGAAACATCTCCCGAGACCTCAACTCCTCCGTATGGGGGCTCCTCGCTACCTCTCGAGCACAAAAGCTCCACAACGCCTCCGTCCCGCCCGTCCTGCATTGAGCTTAGAACAGGTCCGCACCCCCGTCCTTCCAGCTACTAGAACCGCAAACTGACCCTAAAAGTTCCTCCAACGCTCATACGTACTTGACCTGTGGCGAGACGTTATTAGGGCTGTATATAGTACATCACTTACCCCCCCCCCGCCTTCGATCCAAAGTTCCAGGAGCTTTTTGATTTGAAAACATGAGGGCTTACTCAAACCTCCGTGCGAGGGGAACAGGAATACATGACGAAAATACACGTAGCGAGGTACGCCGCTGGGTGCGTGAGGAGTTTGAGCAGAATCGCAATGTTACTGATATTGTGCGTAAAACCCCCCCCCCCCCACTTTTTTTTCCCCCCGGCTTGCAGGAGGTTGAACTGACGTGACGGCTCTGCCAAATAGTCCCAAATCCGGTATTTGATATATGTGCGTCTTTACGTGTTCAAGTCTTGCTTAACTGTTTCCTATTCTAGAAATACCCGGTGTGCTAACGAGGAACACAGGGTGGCAAGGCCATGTTTAACGATCTGAAGGGGCTTGTAGAAAAAGATAATGAGAGGAATCGAATCGCTAAAAGCGCGCAAAGTTGAGAGCGGGGTTAGGGGTTGGGGAGAAAAGAGTTGTGCATGTTGCCGCATGGCGGCAAGGGTATGCATGCATGTATGTATGTAGGCCTCGGACAATCTCAGGCGGAATCCTTATTATATAGTATGGGAAACGGTTAAACGGTCTACATGAGCTGTCTAGAGTCTACAGGGAGGGGGTCGTGTGCATAGTCTTGGAAAAATAATTAGTATTAGGACTAGGCTAAAAACTAAGGCCGTTATCGGTATTTATGTCTCGTATATGGACGTGTACATGTTGAGTTGACGCTGGGGTATGTGCGTTTGAAGGTGTTATAGGAATTATACAAAAGATAAAAAAAGTGTCAGCTTGTTCCGAGCTCTGCCCGGAACCTGTTTTCCTTGTATGCCGCTTCTAGCTCCGTCCTATGTAGAGGGTCGAGCTCTGCCATCGGGGGGTGGAGCGGACGTTGGGATGTCTCTTGGTGCAGTTCGGGATATGGTGGATTCGGATCTGTTGGTTCCGGAGGCTTGTTATTATTACCTCGCTGTCTCCGCAGTATATACAATGCAGCGATTCCCAGTAACAGGGCTCCGATAGCCACTCCAACGCCAATTCCAACCTTGGCGCCAGTGCTGAGACTGCTTTTTTGGGACGAGGAAGGCTGTAGCTCGTATTTTAGGGTGAAGAATTTATCGAGGATGATAGTTTCGAATGCGCTGGCGGTGGCGGTTACACTGGTGGGGATGGTGAGGGCGATTGGGGGGGCGGTGAAACATGGGGTCCGGGCCCCTAGGGCGGTGGTGTAGATGGACCAACCTCTGTACATATGGTTTTATTAGTATATAGCGCGATACGGTGACGTAGAGACATACATGGGGCAGCAAGCTTTACTTGTGGTAGAATAACTAATCGGGCATTTCGTAAGCACACCAAGGTTGACGGGGATGTCGTCAGATCGGTTAGAGAAGGAAAAGGCGCAGCAGTCGGGTTTGTCGTTGGAACAGCCGATCCAGGGATAAAGGATGGCTGGGTTCGTTATTGATGTGAACGTGGGCACGGCGCAGGATCCAGTGAGGGCTACACTTCCGAGTTTAGTGGAAGGGTGGGAGGTGGTGGCAGTCCCTGGTTTCGCCGCGTGAGCTTGGAATTACATGGTCGAGATCTGTGGGTGAGGTTAATTACTAACCTGAGCCCGTTGTAGAGCTGTCTAGACTTTTGCTAGTATCTCTAGCTGTGAATGTTGTAGCTAACGATGGGTCGGATTCCGATTGTGTGGAACTTGGGAGCGGTGTACTTGAGAGATCTGATACGGTACTCTTGGGCGGGGATGCAGTTGAAGCCGAAGTTGACAATGATACAATGTTTTTTGAGGCGACCGTTCCGCCGAGGATGGAGAATAGGGGGCTGTAATTGCTAGCATCACCTTGTGTGATCTCAAGGGCATAATCATCCCCCGGGGTGATATCGGACGCTAATCGTTATCGAGGTTCAGTGTTTGCCTCGGAATCAACCAAACACGTTGGAGAGACTGCTTGCGTGGCGACATACGTACGACCCATTCGAACGACTGCCCCGGGACGCTCGCAATTGTCCCGACAACACTCAAATCGCCCGGGTTCCCCTTCCTCAGAACAATGGTAAAGTCTTCTGACGGATCCCCCCCAGTCCATTGTAGGGTGACTGTTTCACCGGCTGTGACCGCGGCGAAGAGCGTCGTTATGGCTATGGATTGTGCGTGACAGCACGTGATGAGTAGCGCGCATATTAAGAAAAGGCGCTGTTGCATCATCGTGGTAGTGGTGCGGTGGATCTTTCGTCGGCCGGCTCATGGGAGATAACTCGATAAGGGGGGAGATGGCGGAGATGAGGCCCTTCAGCGTGCGGGATGGAGGTTTAACCAATCAGCGAGGAGAGTAGGTAATGGTCTGCCGACGATTTCCATCAACGTTGCGTCCGAGATTCTTGTCTATTGTACGTCCATGGAAAATCCTCCGAATAACTAAATGCATAAGAAAGAGTACCCGGTTTACATCGAGTGCCTAGGACCGGACCGCCATTCAGGGAAGCCTTTTGACCGGCATATTTTGCACACCCGACTGCGGGAATAGCGCTACCTTTGGGATATTTCGTCGTCATAGGTGATGCATAGGGGACACTAGATGCTGCTGTCGTAGGTATTGGTGTCTGAGATGATGCTCTGTCCCTCCTGATGAGAGTAGCCAGTTTCTGTTGGAGAGAAGGGTTTCTCAACTGAATTGGATGACTGCCGTCATTGGCAGGGCAGACGCCAGTCTTCATCCTGCCCGTTCCCTCTGGGGGGGGTGGAGGGTAGAGAGGTCTGAGAGGGGAGGGAAAATTCTGCCGGTGAAAGTGAAATAAAATGCCCGGCTTGCGGATGACATGACTACGAACTCTAGCAAGGAGAAAACATAGGAGGGTGGTGAAAGAAACACGTGTGTCTAGTAAGCAGTTCCGAGAGGGCAACAGATCCGTTTCGCTTTGGTGCAGGGTTTTTTGTCACAAAGAAAGAATACGAGTTTACGATTCCTACGCGGGGGTTTAGATCGCTAGTTATTGAGCCATTCCCTCAAGAGGCTGACGCACTTTCTACTTTGTCAACTAATCAACTATCCTTCTACCCACCAGCGAGTCCACCGCGTCCGCAGTAGGTGGGCTACATACTCCGTAGGTGAATGCTGGCTACGTTGTCGCCGAGCAGCGAGACAAACTCCTCCCTTGCGGAACATTGGCACGGCATATGGATTTTCGTCCGAGCCACCACATGTCTACAAAGGGCTGGTTAATGAATGGTCCGGCCGGTGAGTAAACACCTACCCTACAGAGCACTGAATTAAGTTACTTTGCTGAGATTGACTGCTGGCCATGGCCGCTTTTGCGTGTGTTTCGAACAGTACCAGGTCACACTTGTAGTACATACCTCGCAGGCGAGGAGCGCGATAGCGCTGAAAGAGGGAAACCGCCCGCGCCTACCCTCGAGAGCCCAGCAAAGCAAGGCAAAGGTCAATCTCTCGGCTTCCTTGCTTTCAGGGTAAACCCTAGGTGCCATCAGGCTAGCTCGTAGATGCGTGCAGTGTGGCTCGCGTCTCTCGCCTTATGGGGTAAACCTGGGCGGTGGGGAAAAAAAATGGCAGTGCCGTTGCGATAGGGTGGGTAGGTTGCCTGTGTAGTGCGGGGTCGTGACCATGGGGGGTAAATGCTTTAGTGGCTTGGGACTGGGGAAGGAAGGAGGAATAGGGGGAGGAGGGGGGGGTGGCTGGGGAATATATATCTATATCGGAAATAGCGAAATTAACAAAATGAAAAAAAGGGAAAACTCGGGGGTGGTGCGCGGAGAATTTGGACTTGTATGTAGTATATGTAGGTATATATATTAGCCGTGGGGGAAACGCCCGTAAATACATAGATATGACGTTTTATTGCCTATCTTTTTCGGGTATTGGATGAGGAGGCATATGGTTTTAAGAAAAGGTTGGGTTTTTGGATGTCTTAAAAACCAAACAGCCCCCGGATGGAATCCCCTAATGTCTGCTTTCCCTGCTCTTTTCTTTCCTGCCTCGCTCGCTCTTGCTCTTTGTATACGTCTGTAAGGCGCCCTGCCAGCAGTTCACCTGCGGCAATCTCCCCCGCAATCGCCTTTTCCTCTAGTTCTCGCTCCTTGTCTGTGAGGCCTTCGAGGCGTTTGCCGAGCTGTGCACGGATGTCTGGAGAGAGTTGGTCTATGGTTAGGGCGGGTTTGAAGGGTGGGGGGGAAGAGCTTTTTGCTTGTTTGTTAGGTGGAGAGATGGTAATGAGTGGTTCGAATGTTGGGATGGGGAGTCCCTCAGCCTTGGCTCGCTCGACCGCGGCTTCTTGGTCAAGCATCTGGTGGTATAGCCTATCAGCGTGCATTTGGATTTGCTCGTCTACCTCGGGAGCTCGTTCGAAGTTTGAGAGGTAGCCGAGTGCTTTTAAGAATTTCTGTGGGCTTTGATTAGCTCAATGCTGTTTATGTAGACAATCTAATGGAAATAGGGGCCGGTCGTAGCACCCACCGCTTGCATTGTGTAACACCTATCTAATTTATGATTTTCTTTTCGACACATTGTCATCCGCGAAACCCAGCTGCCACTGCGGAAACAATCATTCACCTCCCACTGCTCAAATGCGCAATTCTCCAACGCTGCTCGGCCGATCTCCGCCTTTCGGTACTTGTGGCTCTCGAGTACATCCAGAAGTTTGTCTTGCTCCGTTTTCTGGCTGTTTTCAATTTCAGAGAGCGGCTTGTACGTCTTCCAGATATGTGCGTAGCGGCCATCCGCATAGAGGGATTGCGGGGGCACAGGTGGGGCAGAGGCATCCGAAGGATCCGCAGTCTCTAGTTGTCTGGGAGGCTGGGGCGATGACGATTGATCGGTACACGGCTCCGAGTTCTCTGGTGGAGGGGGTTTGGAGGGGGTGTAGTTGGTGGCCGACTGTTTTTGCAAGAAGTCCCGCAAGCTGGGGTCGAGTTTTCCAACGGCATCTCTCGAACTATCTGTGCCTTGCTTGTCTGAAGAGCCCCAAAACCACCCCATTATGATTAATGTCGGGAGCCGCAAGATCGATCGAATGCATTGCCCAAGAAAGAGGAGTCGCGTGCGATGGAAGGGTCGCCGAGGCTTACCCGGCAAACCACACTACAACACGTCGCTTTGGTTATCACGACGCGTCTTTTCAACGCGACTAAGGGACTCCAGCGCAAGCAAGATAAGACAATGGCTCCAAGAGGTGCGTTTCATTCAAGAGCCCTTCAGCGAGGTATTGAGCTGATCCATCGCATGATGAAGATCGGGAAGAGCGCATGTTAATGCGCCAGCGAGGTGCTGGGTGGGCGGCTACACCGTGCATATTACTGCAGGGCTACAAGTTGCTAATCTCCTCATAGGACACACAAGCTTGCTGATGTTAGCTTTGGGATCGATGTTACGCTGCCTGAGATACCTACGCCGCGGCGTCGGAGTCGTCGTGGAAGGACACCGACAAGTGCTATGGAGGAGGCCCCCACATCTCGTCAGGAAACCAGTGAAGCGCAGCCGCCAACCGTAGCTGTAAAGGGTAAATCAAGAGGTCGGAATCTGAAAGGTGAAAATTGCTCTCAGCAGAATTTACTACTTTAACTGCTTGCTAACGAAATGTTCCTACGAAAGGCCCCGCCTCCGCACGAGACCCCTCAACCCTTTATCACCCCCCGGCCACTACTCGTAGCACTCGATCATCTGGGCCCCCTACGTCTGAAGGGCTGCCTTACAAGAGGCCGCGTAAGTCAAGGAGCACTTCAGCAGGACAGACAAGTTCCCCACTTTCGAGGAAAAGGCCGTCTACCACAAGGGAAGTTGATGCTCCGGGCCTCGCCGGTGAGAGTCGAGAGGAATTGGGAATGCAGTCCAGATTAGACGCGGGCAAGTTGCAGACTGTCGATATGGTAGGCATGGGGGGGGGGCGGCCACCCAAATCAAACAAACGAAAAATCGAATCAGTAGAAGCCCCCGACCCGAACCCCTCTATGTTGAAACGAAGACGGAGCTATCCACCAAGCCCTCCCATGGCGAGCCCTACGGCCGGCCGAGGGTATAATCCAGATCAACGAGCCCCGCCAGATGAGGCACTAAAAGAGCTCCCTATTCAGAATAATCGAGGAAGGCTTAAAAAATCGAGCACGGCAAAACCCGCTACAGAGGGACCAGGAAACCGAACGGAAACGGGAGGAGGATCTCGAGGAGCGGCTCCTAGGGTTGGCGGGCTATCTCCTAGACACAGGAGACCAAATACCCCGCCCATGGTCATCAACGATGAGGGGGAGCAGGGGGAAGAGGAAGCAGAAGGGAGCGAGGGAACAGAGGACCCACTCGAGCAAAGCCAGCAGCGGGGGGCGACCGGATCAAACGTGCAAACCCGGAGGCAGATAGTGAGCGAAGACCGGCGAAGGTCTTCCGCTGCACCCGGCACCAGAACGGCCCCGAGGGGGCATATACGCCAACGAAGGTCCGATCCCCCCGCCCGAGCCCGCCCTAAAGGCCCAGCCCGCTCTAAAGGCCCAGCCCGCCGAGCCCCAGACCGTGAGACTGTCCCTATCCTCGTCCATCGTCTTTCCACGCGCCATAGCGGTGACTATGCAGGAGAAGACGCAATTTTCGACCCCATCCCCCCTCACTCTAATCGCTCAGGCGTCAATGCGGTAGACGTCTTGAGCCAGATCTGCAGAGAACTTATTTCAGGATCTGTCGAGAAACTGCAACAGGGGGCTGAGCAGGAAGATGACAATGCTAGACTACGCGAATGGAAGAGGAAACGGAAGGCCATTGAGACATTCGGAGAAGAGCTGGAGGAACGGCTGTTCGAAATGGTACGATTCCAACTGCAACTTACTACACCCCGCCTAGCTCTGCACCGCAACCCTATGCTAACTTGAGCATGAACGCAGACCGAGGCGCTGGATTATAACCATGTATTAACCCTGAAGCTCCGTAAAGCCAACAGGGAGAAATACAGTTTACGAGAAAAGCTCTTGCAGGTCAAACGGGAAAGGGAAGTGATGGCGCTAAGAATGGATGAGGCTCGACGCAAGCACGAGGAGGGTGGGAAAGTAGCTGAGGTAGGATGATTTCAACCCCCTTTTGTCTCCGATGGCCCCCGATGTTCTAGTGGGAGAATCATCTCAGCTAACTCATTCACTGCGAAAGAATCGGAACGCTCTTAACACCTCGTTCCACGACATTGAAGTGGCTATTGAGCGTGGCCGTGCGTACCAACAAAAGCATGGTATCCAGGACAACGACGCAAGTGGGCTCTCAGGCTTGGAAGCACGGCTTGTGAATGTCGCTGCTGATGTAAGCTCTACGAGTGATACGGGCTCGTTACTAGGGAGAGTCAAGGAATTCAACACGTTTCTGGAACGAGTAGCGGCTGTATTGGAGGGTAGGCTGTGATAACGGGGTGGGCTTGGCCCTCTTTACCTCTTGGGAGTTGGTTTCCCCAGTTTCTATACGCTACTCGTGAAAATTCCAAGTTGGCAAGGAGATACCCGCTCTGGCCGACGTATTGTATTATTTTTTAGGTGTATACCTAGCTACTCTACACGGTCACAAATAATGAATTCCCCCCCTTGGCCACCATCTACTTTTTCCAGAAAAAGAAAACCTAAACATTCCCCCAACGAGCAGAGTTTCTACAGTGGTAAAAAGCGGGGGAAAAAAGTTTATTATCATTATCAACACACCCGTAGCTTCGTTATTTATTTTATTTTCGGTCTTACTTTTTACTACTTTACTACTTTTAACAAAAACAAACAACAACAATAAAAGCCAATTTATTTGGCAAAACCTGTTTTTGAGGGAACAACGGATAAAATTAAATTGGTTTCTTATTGGGAAGTTCAAAGGGGTTCAAGATTGGAATAGATTGAAGGTCGGGTGAGAGATATTATTATATCGTTACTATTGTGTTAGGAGGTAGCGAAACAGGGAGAGAGAAGGATGGGGAAAAAAACAATTTTTTTTATAGTTTTAGAGTGTTAGATAATTTAAAGGTATCGTAGAGGGCGTTCAGTGTCGGTGGGTAGTGGGCTCTGCTTCTCTCGTTTTTTTGTCTAAATTGTAAGGAGAAACGGGTGGCAGCGATGTACCCCCGCCAAGAATTCTAGTTGACCGCCCAGGCTCGGGAACCGCCTCTACAGTATGGCTTTAGTCACATCAATACCACCAGCCGCCATTGGTAGCATTGAGCAACAGATATTGAAGTACTTGGAATACCGCTAGGTAAAGAGAAAGATAAGCTCTCAGAACCTCGATTTCAGCAGAGGGAAGTTGCTAACCACCTCTGCAACGCCCGCTTCCACACCACCGCTCACTGTACAATATACAACGTAGAAAAGCGGGTGTTTTGAAGCAAGGGCCTGGGATTTGGCTTCGTATTACTTTAGTGGGCTGAGAAGGGGTTCGTCACAGGATCAGCTGCTCTCCGCTGTCTAATTAGGTGGAAACCCGCCTGCCTGTTGTGGTACCGTTCGGGTTTCTAGCGCTTGGTTACTTTGCTGGGTGGGGCGGAGCGTTCGGGGTGCCGTTCGGGTTTCTAGGGCTTAGTTACGCTGCTGAGTGAGGCGGGACGATGCTGAGTGAGACGGAGCGCTCAGGGGCGGGTGCTATCTGTCGTCGTACGGAGTACTCTCTGTGGAACGGTTACGCTGCAGATCGGTCAATATTTGTTCGAGCAGCTACGCGTCTATGACCACTTCCGTGCAATGTGGTGAGATACTCAACCATGACGCCGGGAGCTGGCCCGTGTCGGCGGGGCTGAACAATCTCAATGTGCGATTGGAGGGGAGGGGGAGAGGGAGGGTATCTTGATAACACAATCGAGGGTTGAGGTGGTAATTGGGGCGGAGGTTGCCTGCACCCTCGCGGATGCGTTCCAGGACTTTCTGGACCTACTCTGCTTCGGACATGCACTTCCCAGCTGGAGGAGCTGTTGATGCAGAGAGCGCAGCGGACATCCGGCCGGGCACAAGAACTCACTTTGGTGAGCTCTTACAAGTACTAGAGGTTTTGTCACCCCCTTCCCCATCACAGTTACTAGCTAGACACTCCCAAAAATTTCACCTTGGGATAATTACGATGACCACCGCTTCGGTTACACGTACAGAGGACCTTACGGTTCTGTCGGAGGTCATCTCCAAAAATGTCCACACCTATCTGACCCGGATTCAGGAGCGAGGGTATCCGCTCCCAAGTCTTCAGGACGCGATTGTGGAGCCCGTCAAAGACCTAGCAGCACAGGATGCGAAACTGGAGATATTGCGCGCATGCGAGAAGCTTATGGCCCTCGTGCAGGGTCCTGTCGAATGGCTAATGTTTCAAAACATGGGCTTCATCGACCCTGCTTGTGTCGGGCTAGTGATGGAGATGGGTATCCATGAACATATTGCCCCAGGACCAGCGCCGACGACCTTAGGCGAGCTAGTGAAGAGGACTGGCGCTTCAAGAGATCTAATCGGTGGGTTGGTGAGTAACTATCGGATAGAAGCTCGTTGGCTGACAGTGCTTGGGAACGTGAAGAACGAGTTATGCGTGTATGTACTCAACGGCTCGTCTTTGAGGAAGTTGGGCCTGGTCAATATATCCATAACGGCGTATCAATGAGCATGTTGTTTCCGACGCTGGGTTCTCTCATTCACCATTGGTCGGTAATTGTCCTTCGTGCCACCTCTTTCCAATACATCACTGGCTTGGTTTTCTGATGATCCTATGGCTTTTAGCTGTGAAGATGGGCTCTTATCTGCTGCCAACTTGATCGGAACCTTGAGGAAAAACAACTTCCAAATCAGCGATGATCCGGCCGAATCAGCATTCAGCGCGGCATTCCAGAGTGAGCCAATTCCCTCTTGGTTGTCAGCCATCAGTTTTCGACTGGCTAACAATACCCCATCGCCAATGTAGCCGATATGGGGATGTTCGATTACTTCTACAAGGTCGACGCGGCACGCGGCAGCCGCTTTGCAATGGGCATGGCGGGTACAGAAGCCGTCAAGAGCTTGACTGAGGATGTGTACCCCTTCCACGAGCTTCCAGCCGGTGCGAAGATCGTTGATGTTGGTGGGGGCCGCGGCCAAGTGAGCGTGCGCATCGCGGAGAAAGTGCCACACTTGTCGTTTGTAGTCCAGGACCACGCGACCGTGATTGAGGCCGGTCAGGCGGAAGGGCTTTCTGAAGTCGCAGGAAAAGCGATTGAGTGGCAAGCGCACGATTTCTTCCAAGCGCAACCTGTCAGAGGGGCAGACATTTACCTCTTCCGCTTCATCCTTCATGACCACCCAGACACGTGAGGCTATTTGTTCTTTTTTTCACCTCCACCACAACTGCCTTTCAAGCCCCTTCTCCCTCACCAGAAAAAGAAACATAGAAATGTTCTGACCACGAGACTGTATACAATTAGCGCCTGCATCAAGATCCTCCGCCATATTGTCGATGCTATGGAACCTGGGGTATCCCGCATCCTCATCGACGACGCCATCATCCCCGACCTCATTGGCGCCCAGAGCATGCGATTCTTCAACCTGCTGGATGTGTACATGCTGATGCTCCTCAACGCGAAAGAGAGAACCGAGAAGCAGTGGACCGAGCTGCTCCGCGCTGTCGATGAAAGACTAGTCCTGGAGAGAATCTGGAGGGAGCCCAATGCGGGCCAACAAGGCGGCACCGTTCTAGAGGTGGGGCTGAGAGAAGTCTGAGTTTTTGTATAGTTTTATAGTTCGTTGAGGCTGGGTTATGTGTGGGGAGATGGGGAAAAAGGGGGGGAGAGAAAAAAATAAAAAAGGAACGCTCGAACTACAATATTCAACACTAGATAAAAGAATAGAATATATCTATACCTTTTTGCACATCCGCAGATATTGACTCTTGTCTCGCATGGAAACGCGCCAATCCACCGAACTACCCAACACTTATTTTACCCACCCAGCCAGGGCTTTTTCCTTCATCCCTCCCCGGCGTACATACATATATACACATACACATGCGAAAAACACATAACAGGTAGGTAGTAGTGGCAGCCAACCCCTGATTACAATTACAATTACAGCAGCTCGAGCCAGCCCCTTTCGATTTCACCCTGAATCTCGTCGGTCGTATGTGTGTGTGTGTCAGGCGCTAGGCTTGAAAGGAGGTGGTCTTAGCGGTGAACATGATTTGTTATAGAGAGGAGTTTTCATTCTATTCTATCTACGGCCACCTCCCATAAGTCTCCGGACACTTTGCCTCTTTAGCGAGCGCAAGGTGTCCAGAGACTTCCGGGGAGTAGATGCGATAATGAGATGTGGTAAGAGTGTTAATAAACATGATCATGCATTCTATTATTTGTTATTGCAACACTTTCTAAACCCTTATTCGTTGTAACGTGCTGACCTTAGCCGCCAATGGTCATTTCCATGAAGAGTCTCTCGCGCTAGGTCACAGACTATCAGCTTCACGCTCTTTCAATACTGCATTAAGAATAGACTCAATATTGTGGTAACTCACGCTCATGAGCAACGACCCCACTACAGTCATAGCTCCAGCAACCATGACGAGGATATAGGTTGTATCGACGGCACTAATGATGACGTCCAACACCTTCAACCTGGCGGCTGCTGGTAATTGCCGAAGCACAGCGCTACTGGCGCCAGTGATGGCGCCTCGAACGGAATCAACTGGGACGCCAGGGAGAATGGGGAGCAGGCCATTCACTGCCTTGTTCTGGAATATTGATCCGGATATCGCGAGAGCGAGGACAATACCAAGATTCTGGGCTAGCGAGATAAACCCGGCTGAGTCAGCCATTCTGTCACGGGGGACTTTGGCCTGAGCAACTGAGAATGATGCTTGGATGAACAACCCAGCACCAATTCCGATTAATATGATGTAGCCGTAGATTCGCGAGTGGGGGGTCTCTCTGTCAACGGTATCTGAGAAGCCGAGTATTAGGTCTTGTTTTGCAAGTAAGACCCATGGTCACTTACGCATCAAGCTCCCTCCAATAAGTGTTAGGATACCTCCGACAAGGTACCATGGCATGTAATAGCCAAACTTGGACATGAGCGCTCCGTTGAGCAGCCCACAGAATACCATGAGTACAATGAACGGAAGAAGGCGAACAGCCGCCTCGAGGGGGGAATCTCCCTCAACGAATTGGAAGTGCAGGGGGATATAGAAGGTAGGAACCTGCAAGTGTGGTATTAGCACCTTATATGGATTGAACTTCCCGATTATTAGGGTCGGAATGTAACTACTCACAAACACGCAGGTCGCGGCCGCGTTCATTAGTGCGAAAAGGAGCCACATAATTGGCATCCTGAGGAAGTCTGCGGGGAAAATTCTCTGGGACTTTGTTGTCAAGATGGCGAACTTTTGTTGTAGTGCGAAGATCAGCAAAAGTGCTCCGCCGACTACCCACAGCGTAATCTCTTGGCCGCTGTTCCAAGCATATAGGTTCCCTCCGAAGTTTATAGCCATGATCAACGCAGTGAAACTGCCAATATTCAGCAACATGCCGAGAAAATCTAATTGCTTCAAGCGGTGGATGTTGCCGAGGCCTTTCTGGGGATCAGCAAGTGGTAGGTAAAATAGATAAACCGGAGCGAAAGCTGCTCCAATGCAGAGATTGATGTAAAAAGCCCATCTCCAGGTGGCGGACTTGTTTTCGGCAAAGGCACCCCCGACGCTGCGATGATAGCCTGTTAGAGGAATTTCTATGATACAGGCATATGGGGACTCACACTGGGCCGAGAACGGTGCCAGAGCCCCAAGCTAAGCAACCCCGTTAGCATTCTGGATTGCTCCAACGCATCTACTTTATGTGAAGAGAATCTTACTAAATCCGGTGAATGCCATGTAAATGGGCCGCTCGCGCATCGTGGTTGTCAGGGAAAGCAACGAGAGACAGCCGATATACATTCCCGCTCCCTGGACAGAAGTTGTCCATCAGCTGCGTGTCTCGTGGGGGGATGGGGTATTGATTCAAACGTACTCCTACGCCTGCAATGCTTCGGCCCACAATCATGGCATTCATGGTTGGTGCGGCTCCACAGAGCGCGCTGCCGGCTTCGAATAGCACCAAAGAGCCGATGAAGAGCCATTTGGCGCTGAAGATACCGTAAAGTTTCCCCCTAATGTACACAGCAGTTAGCTACGATCATGAGTCAAAAGTCGTGGCAAAGCGTGCATCTAACCAAGTGATGATGGTCGAAGAACTACCAAGGACAAAGGCGACTCCAAGCCAGCTGAGTTTTCCAACCTCACCAAGCTTGTCAACGATTGAAGCTTGGATGTCGGCGACGATGGTATTATCGAGCGAGAAGAGGAAAGTTGGAGATAGGATAGTTATGACGATTAGGACCCACTAACAGCAAGAGTGTTAACTAGCTGTCAGCCTCGAATCCTCCATTAAGGCTACTTGGGAAGACTTCTTACTAACGGCTTTGAGATGCTGGCTCTAATATTCTCTTGAGGGACATACTGCAGTGTATTCGTGTCGATGCCGACCTTCTCGTATGAGCTGGACCCACCGTTGGCTTCGAGCCCGGCTTCTTCGGCGCCCGGCTCTGGTTTGGTCACGGCTTCAGACATCACTGACTGGAGACTGAATAGCAGGGTTGGAGGAGTCTTAGAGTGAGAAAGAATGACGGGGGAAGGGTTGGTGATTGGGGCAGCTAGCCGCGTGGGTTAGTTCTTATTACGGCAGGCGTTTGTGCTACGGATTAACTAACTAGTTAGCGGATTGGGGCTAGCCTATAACTCAGTCACCCGGCCTGCGGGTGTATCGACTCTGTTCTGTACTCCGTACTCCGTACAATACACATTAATCCTGCGATCAGAACTGCTCCCCGTCCCAGCCCTCTGGAGATCCCAGCTCTTAGATAAGCCGCAACGGCGACTGCATGAATAGTAATGTTGGCTGCAACCGTTGCGGGTTCTGATCTGCTCACTCCTACCCCCGCCAAACATCTACATAAGACTGCTGGCTAGAGACGTGCACAATATTCTCAGAACCAGCATTCAACCTCTCGACGCGGATAACTGGTTATGGCAGACTCACTCTCCGAACGCCGCATTCAAGTGGCCATTCTTCTTTTCCCAAGCGTCGATGTATTGGACTTTGCTGGTCCTCTCGAGATCCTTTCATACGCTGGCTCCAGTCCGAGCCCGGAAAAGTCTAAACAGCTCTTCGAAATCTCGCTCGTCGCACAAGACGAATTGGTGCACGCAGCAAGCAATCTCACCGTTAAGCGAGACATCTCCTTGGACGAAGCGCGCGACAGACTCTCAGAATTCGAAGTGCTGATTGTCCCTGGGGGTGCTCTGAAAGTCGTTATGTCGCTGGTTGAGAGCGGGAGCCCCGAGCTACAGCTGATCCGCGATTTTGCGGGGCTTTCCGCGACATCGCCAGGTCGCATCCTCTTCTCAGTGTGCACAGGAGCTCTACTGCTAGGTAGCGCAGGGCTGCTAGGAGGCAAAAGGGTGACTACCCATCACATTGCATTGGATCTTCTACGCACCGTCTGTGAGAATGCGGCCGGGCGTGGGAATGGGGACCCGACCGAAGTGGTCCATGAGAGGGTAGTGGATGGAGGCTTGCTCCAGTCAGGGGTGAGAATTATCACTGCAGGAGGTATCACGAGCGGACTGGACGCAGCTCTGTATGTGGTCTCATTGAGGACTTCAAAGGCGACAGCGGAGAGCGTGGCACGGAGGATTGAGTATGACTGGCATCAAGGGGAAGGTGTTACTGCCTGAGCAGTTAGTGTAACTAGGCGTAGAGGAGACGCTGAGAGTTGCATCTGCTGGAATTCAGCTACTTCACCGCTAGATAATTGACTGTATGGCGGCACAATCGGTGTATCACGTCGCATTGGTGGTCATGTGTGAGTCGGTGTTGGAGGGATGGGTGTCGCCGGTCGTTCGGGAGCAGAATCGAAATTTAGGGAGTGTCGCTGACACATCCGCGTTCAGGCTAGCTGTGCGCCTACACGTCATGACATGTCCTTCAGCCCGTCAGCGGAAACAAGGGTCTGTAGTCCGCCACCACCTCCCGGTGGTGACACAGGCCCAATAGCCTGCCCGGCCCAACCGATCGATTATCTCCGCGAGTGGTTCCCGTCTGCATCGCCTGGCATGACCGAGCTAATCGGCAATAGGCAAAGATTTACCGCTGCCGCCGACGTTTGTTTCCATGTACGGTATGCGAACTACTTCAGCTATGGACTGCCTTCCATGGTGCTGTGACTGGCGGCGATATCGGTCGGGGCCGATGTGACAAAAGGTGATGTCGCACCCTGTTCGCCCTGTCAAAACTCATTATAGATTTTGAACGATCGTCAATTGTCGAGAATCCAGCGAAACTATCGAGGCAAATATGGCTCCTCTTGTGTTCTATGCTGCGTTCGCAGTGCTTCTCCCAATTGTCGCTCTGTACCAGTATGTCCGGATTCCTTCAGACATGCCAAAGAACATTCCCTCTATCCCAATCTATGTGTCTCTTCTTGGACTGTGGAGCGACATGGGGCAAGACGAGATCTATGGTCGGTGGCTTCGGGAGCCACTCGAGCGCTACGGCGCGGTGAAAATTTGGTTTGCAGGTCGGTGGAGTGTCCTCACCACTCGGCCAGAGTTTCTCACCGATATATTTCGACATGAGGATGTGTACGCCAAAGCCGGGAGCCAGAAGAAAATTCCTTGGAGCGTGATTGCTTCCCTAGTGGGAGACAACATTATCAATTCCCATGGAGATACATGGAAACTGTACACCTCAGTCATGAAACCCGGGCTGCAAAAGAGGGTCTTCAGTACAAAGCCGATCTTGGACAAAGCTAGGACGCTCGTTAATCTCTTCCTCATGGAGCAAGAGAAGGCTACGAGGGGGGAGGGGGTGCTGGTAGATCCTTTGGTTCAGAGGTTTGCTATTGCAGTCATGGGAGAGAGCTTCTTGGATGTTGACTTTGGGGTAAAATTGCCATCTTTGACCCTTTTTCAAGTTGTCGATTGGATGAAATATATTGACGTTTTACTAAGTGCCTCGAAAAACCCGGAGCACGTATTGAGGTCCTTCAGACCATCATTAAGAGAACCCTTTTCAAACCCATATTTTTCAACTTTCCAGCCCTGGACAAATTCCATTACCTAATTCCCGAGCGGAAGCGCGCCTTCGAGATTATGAAGGAATTCGAAGACCTGCTGTACGACCTGGTACGCAATCGGCCTCGCAAGAACCTGAAAACTGACGAGAAATCCTCAGAGGACGACCTTGTCGTTCACATGATGGAGCGGGCTCTTGAGGAAGGGAGAATTACCGATGAGCAGTTCCGAGCGAACTTGAAAATTGTGTTCCTTACCGCACACGAAAATGTCCAGCAGCTGCTCAGCTCGACTTTCTGGGAACTGGGGAAGAATCAGGTATGAATATCTCTGAGATCACAGGAGTTCATCTCAATGAGGGCCTACTGATTTGACTCTCCTTCCTCTAGGTAATCCAAGACCGCCTTCGCGAAGAAGTATTAGCGACCGGCGTCTCCGAACCGACGCATGAACTGCTTGCAAATATGCCATACCTCACGTCTACTATATACGAGCTGCTTCGCATCTACCCCCCCGTTTCACAACTAATCAATCGAGTAACCACACGGCCCACCCAACTTGGTGGTAATATCTACATACCCGAGCGGACCTGGGTGGGTTGGAATGCGTACGGCGTTCAGATGAATCCTCGGGTGTGGGGCTCCGCGGCGGACCAGTTCATCCCAGAACGGTGGGGCACCAGCCCTGACGAAATCCAGGCCAAATTCAGGAGAGAAGGCGTGCGAGGGAATTACATCCCCTTCAATGCTCACACGAGGAAGTGTCTTGGCCAAGGATACGCCTTGCTTGAGATGAAGATTGTGCTATTTGAGCTAGTGCGTAGGGTGCGTTGGGACGTTGATCCGAGTTATAAGTTGAAATTAACTTCAGTAAGTCTAAGATGGTCTGGCGATCAAACTACTTGGTTTTACAACTGAATGCTGATCCCTTTTCCACTTAGGGTGGCATCCTGGCTCCTCTCTTGTGTAAAGTCCGATTTTCTGAACTGTAGAAGGCCAGTGGGGAACATTGGAGTGTCTGTGGGGTGGGAGCGAGGGGATAGATCAGTGTGCGCAAGCTAGATATTTCGAAGAGTTTATAATTAGATAGAGCGTTGCATGGTTGTCAGCAAGTTAAAGTGAATTTGACGTTCTTGAATTGACTTCTACTCTGTATTCGCCTTGACTGCAATGTGCTGTCTCTTGGATGGTCTGGTATTCTGTGCGACGATCGATGTTACCCAGTTGGCAGTAACTCTAATGTAGAAGACGTCGCATTTCGGGTGCCGAAGTACATGGAGTTACATCGAGGCACATGCTGTATGCGCAAGAGTGTGCTCATGGCATTGTTCCAACGATAGCTTGCTGCGGAGGAACGGGGCGAGTGTCGTGCGCAGCGGGTATTGGGGAGCCAGCTAGCGTGCCGACGGAAGGCGGTGGTGCCTAAGTGCTGTGCATTCTCTGTCGTAGTGCCGGACCCGATGGTTACGCTGTACATGTATGTGCGGGGCACAAGTACTGCTGTTGGGCGGCTGCTGGCTTGCGATACGCAACTATGCCTGCTGGCTTCCGATTGCGGATGGGAGAGCTGACGTTACGGACATCATGGTCGCCATGCCGAACGCCCCCCCCCCAACTCCCCACCACACCGCATGGGCTGGATCGACGCACGACGCATCAGGGGAATTTACCCGGCGCTAACGCGCACATAAGCTGGCATGCATAGACCCAGCGGCTTGGTAAGTTTACCTCAACTACTTGTGCTTCGTGCTAATCAACGCAGGGCTAGATCTAGCGTTTAGGCGGCAAGGCCCCAGGCCCGGAGTAGTCCGGGAATAGTGCGGGCTATCTTACGGTAACTGCTCGATCTGGCTTGGGTATATCGCCAGAGGGCCGCTATCGACCGTGAGCAC
Source organism: Geoglossum cookeanum (assembly GCA_021527025.2). NCBI lineage: Eukaryota > Fungi > Ascomycota > Geoglossomycetes > Geoglossales > Geoglossaceae > Geoglossum > Geoglossum cookeanum. The sequence continues at coordinate 56,197 of JAJDFF020000077.1, forward strand.
TACCCCAATCCCGCTGTTGGCACGACAGCTCTTTCGGCCTAACCCTCGCAACCAGCTTAGTCAATCAATCGCTTTGTCTGGTATGTGCTGCGATATCATAATTCCCCACGGCTATCAGCGGCCTCCCGCCCCCCCACTGCTCTCCAACTCTGTTTCTGATCGACCGTGTACACTCCCTCCTGGATACTCTACTGGCAAAATGTCTCAATCATGTGGTGAAAGCGTAGGAGAGCCGCTTCCGCTCCACAAGGACAACCTAAACGTTCAATCTCTGGATCTTAGGGATCCATATGGTACGAAACACGTCGGCCTAGAGGAGCCATTGCTGATAATTAACAAACTTCTTTTAGTGAGCGGGAGCCTCGGTCTTTTTGCGATACACAATGTTATCCGACGGAACTTGAGAGCCTGCGGACTCAACGCGGGGTCCGTTGACGACGCAAACCTCGCGGCTTTCCTTACGTATGCCAAGTACACCTTAGTTGTACTCGAAGACCAGCTCTGTTCGTGCGATGAGATATGGTTCCCGACTTTCGCAAAATATGACGGCGACTTCGCCAAGCAAATCGAAGCCCACAAGCCCATTGTGGCCAAGATTGCCGAGGTCGTGGGTATGTTGACATCCTCTCCCTGGGGTTCACTGGATTCTTTCCCCGCGACAGAGATCTCAACGGCGTTTCGGCAGATCTTGTCGTTGATCGAACCGCTTTTCGATGAGGAAGAACGTCTATCTAATCGGCTCGGCCACTCAGTGCCACTCGATGAGATCAAAGAGATGGAGAAGAAGCAGGAAGTTCGTCGACGGAAGATGGCGAAAGAGCAGGGCCAATTGTGGTCCACTGTGTACGTTCTTAGGGGCCTTAGCGTTAGGGAGCGTGAGATCTTTCCTCCCGGAATTCCGAAGTTTGTGTTAGGGGGAATGTTGACTGCAGGCGCTCTGCAATACAGGAAGTATATAAGCCCCACCCCCACCTCGCCTTGAATCCGTATCTCCCTAGTCTGTGCTGATTGTTACCTTACAGGGAGCTGCAATTTGCCCCAAAGTTCACATCCACAAGCTCCTAGATAGTTATCTGTTGGGATGGCCACATGGGTCCAGTGTGGCATCACTAGAAGATTATCATTACTACTACTGTTTTCCCTGCGTAGTTCTGTGGGATTTTCCTCGCGTGTTATGTTTTCTCTGGCTGATTGGACCGACCGAAGAATTTTCACCGGGGTGACTTGCAATCTCAAAGCTGGTTTTGGTAGCTAGATAGCTACAATGTGAATTACAACCAACGTTATCTAAAGACGTGTGACAAGAGAAACTAACCGCCTTGTTCTCTCCAGACCCACATCATCGCTGGAGACGCTGTGCCACAAAAGCCCCTCCTAGGATAATACTACACAGGTGGTTTCTGTGAGGCACTCGGATTGCCCGCTCTCGCCACCCATTCTTGGCAGGGGCAGTATTCTGTAGTTACTTTGAAGTTGCTGTGCAGTTGCTGTGCAGTTGCGTTGTAACTGTACGAGTGGAGCTTGATCTGCAGCACTTTGCGCCCACAATACTCTGTACTCTGTACCCACTCCACCTTGGCCCGATCGAACCCTCGCTGCGCCCACAATACGCTGTACCCACCGCATTTTAACCCAATCGAGCACGCACCGAGGTAGCTCGGGGAAACCGAACAGGAGCTAGCCAGCTACCTAGCTTGTAGCTTGTGTGGCTTGTGTGATGAGGGTGGGTGATGAGGGTGGGTGAACAAGAGTTAGCTCGGGAACCTCTACTATGGGATGTGACCTCACCCCTGCCGGGCTGGCGGCTGCAAAAACCCTGCGTCTAGTTTTTCCGAGCACATGGGCATATGTCCCACCTTTCTGGAATGGCGATGGTGAATATCACATCCGATTCCCAACCCACGGTTCTTACATAGCAGGAACGCCAGTCACTGCTGGCCAACCATCACCTTGCACGAACCCACGCCGACCTACCAACTGTTCTATATCGGACTTGCTGGCGTACAGGAGTAATACACAAGTCATCGACTTGATAGCCCAGAATATCCCACTCTGGAAGCTTCTCGGTCCGAGTCAGTGTTTCAGCCTTTGGATTCGTATTCAGCAGATTCTTCCGTGCAACATCACCGGAGCAAGCCGTGCTGATTATCTCACTGCAATACACTTGCCCGCTCCAACCCGATCCGGTAGTTTGGTTGTGATTTGTTACCCACAAGCTTGCTCTCATCGCTAATTCGGGAGACCTAGTCAACACCCTCTCCGGACACTGCGTTCTGGTACTCAACAGCTCATGCAGATGGTTGACCAGCTCGAAGGTTTCGGTAATTGCAGGCGTGTCGATCCCAATCTGGCATTGTTGGAAGGGATTTGCATGGTGCTGAGTGGTTTCCAACCGACTCCAGCTAGGTAATCCCTACGGTGTATTGGATGAGCAGGTGCACCGCAACAGCAGCCAGTTTTGGCTATGCCTCCGGGAGGGTAGGGCGGGCGGTGTTGTCCGGTGGAAGCATATAACTATGGTCTTGAGTCGGTCTTTTGGGCTTTATCCTCTACAGAAATTCCCCCGTCCAAGACGCCAGCACGAAACTTGAGTTTTCATTAGCATTTTGTCCAGGCCACTACCAAGTTCACGAGCACAAAGCGTGACAAACACTTGTCGTGGTTCCTTACACAATGGCCATTAGTGACACCGCGACTCTCCCCCTAACGGCCGATGGTCATTACGCAAAGCAAGCAATCGGCACGATCGATATCATGGCTCCCCCCCTAATGGCCGATGGCTATTACCCTAAGCGAGCAACCGGCATAATTGATGCCGCGACTCCCGGTGTACTGGCGAACGGCCATTACACCAAGGAAGCGGACGACGCGAGGGATACCGCGACTCCGTCCGTATTGGCAAACCCAATTGAAGCAAACGAGATGAGTGAAACGACTACTCCGCTCGTATTAACGGGCGGCCATTCTGGATGTTCCGATGGTGAAATTACGAAACCCGGCAAGCAGGAGGAAGCTATATCCGCTAGGACTATCGAGAATGGAGACCTTTCTCAGCCAGCACCCGAGCTCCCATCCGTATCGGCTAGCCTCCACTCAGGATCTCCTGATGATAGTGTTACAAAGTCTAGCCAACAGGAAGATATCATATATTCCACAGGTGGACTCCAGAAGGATATTAACGGGGCCTCTGCACCAAACGGCACTTCCACGCCCGCTACAGCGCCTGATGAGCATCAGGATACTCCCCTCTTGCATGAGGAAGACGAAAAATCTGACGTGGCGGTCAAGGTTGAGGCGTCGCAGGACAAGAAATCCGATAGGGTTGTCAAGAGTGAAGTTCCCCAAGATGAAGCGATCGATAGAACACCACCACCACCGAAAAGCAGCAAAGAGCTCGCGGGAATGGTGATGGGTGTTCTGGAAAGATATCGTATCGCTTCCCGTAATGGTATATCGCAGCCGTACATGGCGTACACTCATTTCCTCACCATGATCGAAGAAAGGATAAAGCTCGGAGAAATAATTCATATGGTTCTCCCCGCTTTTCCGTTCAAATCTCCGAATAGGGTCACCAAAGTCCTAGGATATCTCCCTGACAAAGCCGAAGAAGTCGCCTTGATGCACCTTGAGGGATTTTGTAAAGCCGTTGAGGATGTTTACCATGGCGGGTGTATTCTTGAAATCGTCTCAGACGGCATCAGCTACAACGGTAAGTCTCGGACTTTTCCCCAAGATATTGTAGAGGGGAATTGTGCTTCTCTCGTTGACGGCGGCAAGGCTAACTCGCATCTTGCTAGATCTTTTGGGAGTCTCTGATGAAGAGGTCTGGAAGTACGGGGAAGCTGTTCGGCAACTTGCTCGCGATAACAACTGTACCCATATTCGCTTTGCGCGTATCCGTGATCTCCTTGGAATGAGCTCCCATGCCGAAGAGGGTAAGGCAAAGTATCTCGAGAGGGTCACCGAGTATCGAGACCAGCTTACTCGGGCCAATATCCCGGAAGATTTCGATGTTTCTGTTCTTATTGCGAACGACCCAGACACTGCCATGACATATCGGGGATATGTGAAATTCCTCGAGAAGGATCTGGAGTTTACAGATGCCTATGAACGGAATGTGAGTAGTAGTCAGATCAAAAAACGGAACGAGAGGGTCGCGAAGCAGATGATAGGTCGCGGAAAGGTGAATAACCTCTCCTTATAGTTACACCGTTAAACTTACTAACACGTAGTCGAGGCTTTTGCCACTGCTATTTCTAGAGCATTCCCGGATTCCGTCAGGCTCTCGATACACCCATCGGCGGAAACTACGAAGCTCTCGATTTCCCTCACGCCGCAAGTGGGTGCATGCACCATGACACCGTGGCATTCGACTCTCGTGAGATCAGTTGACGGATCCATCCAGATGTCCCATGCTCTGCGCGTTCCTGCATTGACGCACGAGCTCATCTGGGAGGACGGCCGGCCTTCTTATTTCAGAGAGAAATCAGAGCTCTTTAACTGGCCAGGCATGGACGTGGAGTTTAGGTACATGTATCCATGCGGTATCCTGATCTTCCCGCGAGATAGAGGTTCGAGGTACTCGCTGCACAATGTGCACATGCAAAAGGTCCGCAAGCTGGCAGAAGTCTGTTCGCCGATTGTGCTCCGCGGCTTTGCGGACACGAACGACAGAAGGACCTTTATTGCAAAAGCTTACGATGCCGGCGAAGTCTTACCCTGGACCTTTGGAGTTCTCCAAGAAGTCAAAGATGCGGGGAGGAATGACCGGATGGCCAACAATGTGGTTAGCAGTGAAGCGATGCCGATGCATTACGATGGTATGTTTAAATTTGTCAAGAAGGTTGACGAGAATGGCAACGAGACCACCGTCTCGGCCCCTCCAAAATTTCAATACTTCACTGCAAAATCACCCTCGCCGACCGGGTCGGGCTACACGCTGTTTGCTTCATCCCGACTGTTCTTCCAGTGCCTTCCCAAGCCGTACACTGCCGAAGAACTGTCAAAGGTCACTTGGGACTGCAAGAACTCCGGGTTCTGGGACAACCATATGACCAACCTTCCGCTCGTGGTGCCGCACCCTACCAACGGGATGCCGTGCGTTAGATGGCATGAGCCCTGGCCGGTGTGGAAGACAAAGTTCGCTCATTGCATAATCAATATCGAGAATGCCAGCCAAGAAATCATTCCGCTGGTTGACTCGCTTTTGTACGATAGACGCGTCTGCTTATATTTCACCTGGGAGAAGGGTGATGTGCTCGTCAGCGACAATTTTGCCATGCTGCACACGCGCACCGCCTTTGAAGGAGACTCGGATCGAGAGCTCTGGCGCATTCATTTTGATTGAGCAGATAAATACTAAGGAAGAAGGGGAGGGTGATGCTTTCCTGCGTTAATCCAGTTGGACACCCTCAAATTAAGGGTTTTCCCGGCACATTCATTACCATGATCAACGATATTCCTTTTTTTTTGTCGGATTGTTTTTTGGCTGATTTCCCACCTCGTTTCTGTTTCCTTTTCTTTAACCACCTAAATGAAAGACCCGATAGCTACCCGCAGTAAGCTGAGAGAAATTGCTCCCGAAGCCTTTTTCTTTTTTCTTTTTTTTTCCCCCTCTTCCAAGGGAAAAGGTTTCCTCGTCGGATGGTCGGGTATAGAATTGACAGACTTAAAGTTTTTAATGTTTTCAGAGACGCGCAGAAGAAACAATGGAACGAATCTACTATGAATGCGAAGATCCGCGTTAAAAGCAACCGAACTCCCAATTGAAAATAGTTTGAGCGACGCCCATCTAACATCCTCTAACACCCTGCTTAGCACCCTACTGCTCAACGCCAACACTAGGTAGATACTCCACGTAGACTAGAGGTCCCCCTACCTTGGTCTCTCGTTGGTGAACACCAACTCAATGGAGTCTCTGGGGGGTTAGTTTTTTTCACACGGTGACCTACTTTAGCTAAGCTGCGCCAGCGAAAAGAGTGAATGAATAAGCCGCTTTCGCGGGTTGGCGTAGTTGCTAGGCTCTCACCAAACAGTTCCATTGTCGATGGCACCCGAGTCTATTGTCGAATCACCATTCCTGTTTCACATCTGATGCTGTGCCCTTTACTCTTCGATTCCACGATTACCTCACCTTGGTAACGCTGCTGGGCTCTGCCTCGTCAACATCTCCTTCGCCTCGAAACGTTATCTACCTACTTCTGCCTCAACAACATCGCTCAAACTATCATGCCTTCCACTTACCTTTCATTATGCCTACCGATACTAAATGTTCTACCTCCTACAACGAGCAGCATGCGAATGGAACTGGCGGATTAGCAGCGCTAGAAGAGGCCCTCGATGCGAGTGGCCCGAAGAAGCCTATCCCACGGCCTGCTTTGCCTGGTAGGGCGGGATGACCCCAATTTCGCATGGGATCTGGAGAAACTCTGAACTACAAGTCGCGCTACCGACTGTGGTAAGCTCGTGAATTTTCTGCTGCGACGGACTATATATAATCTCATGTGTTGCAGATACCACGTAGGTAAGTGGTAGATTACATAGTGTGACCTCGCGATGGCAGAGTTTTCCCAGCCTCATGCAAGCCAAGGCGCTACTGTGGGGTTAGCCCTAGCTGGCATTCGCACCCCCTATGTCCAGCAAACGATACACCTCAACGGGGATAATCCACCTTCAAAACGCAGTGAGGATTAATGCGTCAGCGTTAAACCTAAGAGGCCCCGACTTCCAGACTCGCTCTGAGAACGAGAGCTAGTTAGAACCGCAATCGGGCGAACATGCGGCAAAACCATGCGTTGAGGCCAGGAGGATATCGGTATCGCATCAACGGAGAGAGTGACCAGAGCCCAGAGCCCAAATGGGTAGCCACCGGGACAAGACGCGTATTTGTTTACAACCCGCGTCTACCCGGAGCCAGCCTGTTGCTTGTACCCAACTCCAGGCCTATTTGGGGGAAACCAGCTAAGGAGCAACAGTGGGCTCCCATGACACTCCTCCTAACCCGAACCAAAGCCGCTCATCAGGCTATCTGAACGAGCCGAAATGCCAAAATAGCAACTAAGCAAGGCGGTGAACGAAAGGTATGTTGGGGTTTGGGTCGCTTTAAGTTAGCAGGCTATTGCGTCATCCCAGAGCTCCACTCTAGAACCTAAAACGGCCTAGTCTTCTCCACCAGAAGAAAAAAAAATTTTCTTTTCTGCAGCCGGACAAAAGTTTACTGTCTCCCGCAAAAGATCGGATCTGGACCCAAGAGCGGGAAGGTAAAAAGAAAAGGCCTTTTCCTCCTTTTTTGGGCTGCTCTCCCCCTTTCTCTCTCTCTCAACTACATAGATAGATAGATAGGCCATGGTCCCCCCGCCACGTCACCTTCCCCCGCCCGGCAAAGAGGGCTTCCGGACGCATATGCTGGAGGGCATTGTGAGGGACTATCGCAATGGCGGTACTGGCAGTGGACACTCGGCCGCGGGGCCGCGGCAGTTACAATGCCGCCACCACGTCCCTCAGGGTCGGTGGAGGGGTAGCGGTGGCGGTGGTGAGGAGTCCCGGGATGGACCCGCCAGCGGGGTGCTCCGTTTGAGGGATCGGATTAGGCATTTCACCTGGACGTGAGTTGAGTGGTTCTCTCGTGTATTGTCGTGGTGGTGATGGTGACCCGTTGAGCGCGCAGGTGGTTTGCCATGACAATGGCCACTGGCGGCATAGCCAACATCGTGCACGCGAGTATGGCCTTCTCCAAGTGGCGATGTGTTCTTGCAGGTTGTTTTAGGCAAAATAGAAATATGACTAATGCCCCAGCTCAGTACCCTTTCGGTTTAACGGCCTCTACGCGATTGGATGCACGTTCTTCCTCCTGAACCTTGTGCTATTTACTTTCAATGTCGCCGTGATCTCCCTCCGCTTTTTCATGTTCCCAGACACCTTCGGCGCTTCCTTCTCTCACCCCACCGAGAGCTTGTTTGTGCCATCTGCCATTGTCAGCTTTGGTGTGATCTTGATTGGGTGTGCGGAATATGCGACTATAAAGACCGGTCTCTGGTTCGGCGATACCATGATGGTGATGTTCTGGATCTATTGTGTAATGGCGATCCTTGGGTCTTGTGGAATTTACCTTACCTTGTATGCACACATCTACTACTGTCTCCTGCTTCGAGTTAGTGCACTTATATCAAAGCCCACAGATGGTCTACTCGCACCTTCACTATCGCCCAGATGACTCCGATTTGGATCTTTCCCGCATATCCGCTTATAATTGTGGGGCCTATGGCCGGTATCCTAGCCCAGCATATGTCACAAAGCAGAGCGTTGAATATCATTATCTGTGGGGTGACGCTCCAAGGAATCGGCTTCATGATCTCCGTCATGGTTTACTCAGCCTATATTTACAGACTCATGACTCAGAAGCTTCCCCAAGAGTCTGTGAGGCCAGGGATGTTTGTGTCGGTAGGGCCGTCAGCCTTCACAGTCTCAGGTTTGATCACTATGGCGGAATCTGCCAACCGTGCTCTGCCAAGCGATTTCATGGGCGATGGGAAAATGGCGGCGTTTGTTTTGAAGATCGTCGCCAACTGGATGGGGGTCTGGCTCTGGGGGTACGCCTTTTCAAGTTCGCACCCTGATCTTCCGCAACACTTACTTTTTGATAGCCTTGCCGTGTGGTTCTTCTTCGTCAGCGTTGGGGCACATTACTCTTGTGTCAGAAACAGGGAGATGCAATTTGCCATGACATGGTATTCCTTCATCTTTCCGAACAGTAAGTTTTCGAGTTGATGCAGAATTCCTCTGCAATCGCGCCGTGTTGTTGACAAACTTAACCCCCAGCCGCTCTGGCTGCGGCAACCCTCGCTGTCGGCGAAGCATTCTCCTCTCATGCCATCAATGTCGCTGGCACAACCATGGGAATTGCATTGGTTCCCCTGTGGGCCTTTGTCTTTTGTATGATGATTAGAGCAGTGATCAAGAAGCAGATTTTATGGCCGCAGAAAGGGGAGGACAAAGACGAAGGTGGTTGGGTGCGAAGGCCTAGTTCGACAGCCTCGGCACTGTAGATAGGAATCATTCGCCTCACCGGCGACTATGCTGACGGCATCGCAATACCAGGAGTCGTGTCGAGCTTGTCCCAGAGGTGGGTGTTTGTCCTCTAACGGGGATGCAGGATGATGAGACATATTGGGAGCGAGTTCCAAAAGCGGGGAGATAAAAATGAGGACATCTATTTACTTGACCAATAGATGAAAAAAGATGTGGCCTAGTTGCCTGATATAATAGCGCCATTATGAAAACAATGTACATACTGGTAGGTAAAAGAATGTTGGGTCAATTGGAATGCAGTTGACTACCTTACTTATAGATATACTCTTGTCCGGAGGGATTTAAAAAATAATACAACCCGAAAATATAATCAGGGTTTAAAGCTAGGATAGGTCTACCGAACATCACATAATTTATTCCCGGGCGGAATCGCTGACAACGGGAGATCGCGGTAATCTCAACCCCAAGGGTCTGTGGGGGTTAGCGAGTAAGCTCTAACAAAACGGCCTCCAAAGCTTCATTAGTGTTTTTTCAGCCCCCTTCCCGCTAAAGAACCCCTAGTAGGAGTCACGCTAGCGCTGAAGTAATAACGAATATTAGGCTGAAAAGACGGGCCTAGTGCCAGATATAAGGAGCATCCAGCTGTCCTAGGTTCTCTTAGATCTATCTAGTGTTGGCCGATAGACTATAAAGAAACCGGATGGACAAAATGGCAGTTCCACCGGGCCAGACATACAAATACTCAGCTCTCCCCTCAGGAACCTCCATTCGGCTCCTGGAAATTCTCTCAGGAGCTGAAGAGCCGATCCGGTGCTCCCTCCAAGTGGCCGACCTCGGCGACCCCCCGCTGTATGACTGCCTGTCGTACACATGGGGAGACCCGCTATACCACGAACTGTCAGCGCCGCAGAACATCCGGCGGACGAGCGGCGAGCGCAACAGAGCGATCGACTGCGACGGGCTTACGGTGTATGGGACGGAAAACCTGCGCGAGGCGCTACTGCAGCTGGGTAGGAGTGGTGGGAGAGCTGCTGGGGAAAGACAGCGCTTCATCTGGATCGACGCGCTGTGCATCGACCAGGGGAACTTGGCCGAGCGAAGCTCCCAGGTCGCCTTGATGGACCGCATTTACGCCGCCGCCCAGACCGTCATCGTGTGGCTGGGCGTCGCCGACGAGCACACCACCGGCGCCTTGGACGTCATGGGTCGGCTTGCGCCTATTCCAGTAGAGAGGCTCACCGTCGAGATACCGGCGGATCTGGACGACCCGGGGGTGTGCATCGCGCTCGGAATCCCGTATATCGAGCCGCAGCAGTGGCTAGATTTCGCAGCGTTCTTGCTGCGGTCGTGGTTCAGCCGCGTGTGGGTTCTCCAGGAGACGTTTGCGGCGCGGAATATCGTCGTGCTCTGTGGGGCCAATGACCTCCGCTGGGAGGATATTTCAGCCAGCTCGCGGGTCCTCAGGGAGACGCTGTTGGGCGAGTTGCTGACCAGGCTGGTCGTCTCGACGGTTAATCCGTCCTGGTCGTCGTCAGCATATGCCGGCAATACGCTGACCAACCCGTTTATCTTTGAAAATATGAGGCAGAAGGCTTCGTCGCTCAATCTCGAGAAGCTCTTGGTGCAGGGCAGGTATTTTAATGCTACGGACGATAGGGATCATGTAATTGCGCTCTTGGGCATGCGGGATAAGTCGGGGCAGCAACCGCTCTACGATATACAGCCGGATTACCACATTGACGTTCAGCAAGTCTACACGAAAGCCTCTTGGGCTACAATATGTGAAGTGGCGGACCTCAACATCCTTTCCCTTGTTGAGGATGCCTCGTTCGGAAGGTTGCAAAACCTCCCTTCCTGGGTCCCTGATTATAGCCTCGCGCCCCAAACCTACCCTCTGGCTGGCAGTCCGAGAGCCGCAGCAGGTAAGGAACGTTGGAATGCCAGCGACGGGCTGAGCTGGGAGGTGCCAAAACAGACGGATCCGCGACTACTGCCGGTAGAAGGTGTCCAGTTCGACACCATCGTTGAATCCGCTGCAACCGCAACAGAAATCACAGACAAACACCAGATAGGAACCCTCCTAGACCTCCTCACACATTTCCCACAGCCTCACTACCCCAACGGCGAACCCCCAACCGAATCATTCTGGAAAACCCTAATCAAAGACACATTCCTGGGAGGCCCGGCCGACGAATCCGCGCGCCGCGCCTTCCGCCTCCTCATCACGCTCCACATATGGGAGCTAGAAACCGCGCTAGAAAACCTCCGCGGGATCCCTGAAGGCCAGAGCGAGTTCAACCAGCTCTCAGCCCTCTACGCGCACACCAAATCCACGCTAATCGCGCTCTCCGCCAAATACCCAAACAACAACAACAACAACAACAGCAGCCCTGCCATCCCAGATTGGCCCACCGTCAAACACCTAATCAATTCCGCGCACGACGCCGATCTAGACACGGCCGCGGACCACATTACCGAGAGCTTCCGCGTCGCCTACAACGGGCGACGGCTCTTTAGAACCGCCCAGGGCTACCTGGGCATCGCGGCGCAGTCGCTTGGCGTAGGCGACGTGCTCTGGGTGCTGGCAGGCGCAGCCGTGCCGGTAGTTTTGCGGAAGCTGTCGGCTGGGCGGTGGGGGCTTGTTGGGGAGGCGTACGTGCATGGCGTTATGAACGGGGAGGTTGTGAAGGGTGGGGGCGGGAAATTGGAGCAGATATACCTGGAGTAGGGGAAAGGGGGTGGGGGCTGAAATGAATTTGTTTTTAGTAAGCAAATCAATTGCTTGGTAGACAGGCTAGTCCACTATTCCATGACGGTACACTCCAGCTTTTTCGTGGCCCAAGGTTAGATTCTAAAAGAGTCCTTTTTGGTTTCGACAGGAAAAAGAAGTTTTTTTAAGATAATAAATAGAATAAAATTTGCCCGAGTCGTCGGTATGTGTGGGGCTAACATGCGTTTTAGGATCTTCATATTATTGATAAAAAAAAAGTTATAGATCCTAAAAACTATTGTATATCCCGGTGTGAATCGATTCTTTTGCAAAGATCAACGCATCTTGGATGGTGGGGGTGGGCCGACATTTACCCCGGCTTGCTGCGTTCCACATTTCTGCGCGTTGGCCGCGGGGGCGCAAAAGCCTTGCTGTAGTTGCTGGCTCCCGACCGCGGTGCCTGTCGATGACTGCAGCTGGCACCGTCCGCCGTTACGGCATGGTGACAGGGACAGGAAGCATTTGGGCAGGCACTGCGAGGACGGACCGACCTTGCCGCCGCCCAGGCATGTGTTCACGGTGGCGCAGATAAAGCCGCTGAGGCAGTCGCTCGGTCCGTTGCAGGTCTGGGCGGCAGTGGCGTAGGAGTTGCGAGGCTTGAACGCGGCGCCTAGGCCGTCGTTGAGGGCTGTAAGGTAGTGAGTGGAGGAGGTGTTGAAGGAACTGAGGTGTGTGGTGAGGTTTGTGAATGTGCCGGGGGTTCCAGATGGCGGGCCGACGAAATCGGTCTTGTTGCTCCCTGTTGTGGCGAAGCCCGTTGAGCCCTGGACGCAAAGGCTGGGATTGGTCCAGATTGCGTCGGCGGCGTACTGCCAGAGCGCGGTGTAGTTGTAGACGGTCTGGGGCGTGTAGAAAATACGGCAGTCGGCGGCCTGATAGGCAAACTGCAGCGGAGTCGTCTCGTCTTTGCGGACTTGGTCGAGCAGGTTGATGCTAGCGTGGGTCACGTAAACGTCGTGGGCCTCGGTGCGGTTAGGCAAGAAATTAACTTGTGGTGAGCTTTGGTTGGTGAGGAGCAACTGGACGAAGTCGATGTTGGCGTCCAGTACATAAGTAGGGTATACACGCGCGCCGCGGCTCCCGCTAGGTGCTTGCATCGGTCCTGTACTCGGTGTCCCGCCGACGACGACGACGCGCACGCCGGCTTCATGCCGCATCATTTCCATAAAGAGAGCACAGGAGGAGTCACACCTGCTATCGGAAAGCTGAGGATGTTAGGGGGGCTACGAGAATAGGGTTGGAGTAGTAGCTTACTAAGATAATATCCTGCGCTGCGTAAGGAGGAACCGCATTTGGTGGCGCGGGGTTGTCATCATATCCAAAAACTGCAAAAGGAACATCCCCTTCACCTATCGCTGCTACATTGAAGGTTAAACTAGAGAGGTTGTAGCGTTGCTATTTGCGATGGACATCGTTGTTAGCTAACATCTCACTTCAAACACGAAATAGAATAAGAAACTTACAGTAGCAGAGAAATTATCCCCATCATAGAAATTAGGGCCAAAGAACTCAGCCCACGAAGTGAAATTCTGACCCGTATTCCCATTGAGGCGATCCGTCGCCACCCATTCGTTGGCCGCTAGGACGTAGTAGTCGTCGTCAGTGTCGTCCAGGCTGTTCCAGTAGTCTGTCATCGTCTCGCCCATCACATTCGCAGAGGGGTGGGCGCGCATGCGGGAACCGGCAAAGGGGTCAATGTTCGGAAAGAATTGTTTAAACGCATCAATCGCCAAAAGCGGTTGCCCACCAAGATTCTGCTGGACATCGATAACGACTTTTTGAAGGCCTGCAGCTTTACTTCGCGTAATGAATTCTCCGATTACGTCTTGAAAAGTGTTGACCGCGTCGCCATATTCATCGAAGCTGGGGATGCTGAGTACGGAGATGGATGTAGAGTTGAGGAAATAACCTGTTCAAATATCAGTGAGTATAGGCAGGGAATAGCGGGGTTACGAGATGAGTATTGTGTTTTCGCAATGGATGGCTAAATTAGCGGGATTAGCCTACCAGAAACGTATCCTCCACCATATGTCCCCAAATCTGCTTGTGCTACGTCAGGGACGTCGGGGTAAGCGGTGCTATTCCACGAGGATGGCGTGGACGGGGCGACCGTTGATGTTGCTGTGGCCGTGTCCGTGGCCGTGGGCGTAGAAGAAGGGTCGATGGACGAGGAGTCAGAGGAGTCAGAGGAGTCAGAAGAGTCGGTTGGGTCACCGATTGATTCGGGATCGAACGATGCGGGGTAGAAGCCTAATACAAAGAAATTGTAGAAGTCCCCTCCGGTTTCCAGAGGACCGGTAGGGCCGGGACTGTTGTAGATAGCGAGATAATTATCGTTGATCTCCGTGCCATTTTCGAGCGTGAAGGTTATCGTATCGCCCGGGTAGAAGGTTGCCCCGCCACTGAAGACGTTGAAGAACCCCTGGATGTCTTGTGCGGCATTGAGCATTAGCTGGTTCCAGTCGGCGTGCAGCTCGAGGGTCCCGACGGAGTTCTTGGACGCGAACCGCGTCAGGTAGGTGGTAGCGTCTACACCGTTGATGGAGGCTATGGCGGATGGCTGGTAGGTTGTGAAATAGAGGCTGTCAAAGAGGTCCTCTGCTTTCATGTCAGTAGCGTCCAAGCACATGCCGCTGTGGAGGAAGTACCAGCCAAGTAGACCTTTGGGAGCTGCAGTCCATCCAGAGAAAGAGAGACAATGTCGTATGGGCTTGCGAAATTAAAGGCGGAGAGAATTCCGGCGTAGAGACTGACATGCCCGTCGTGTGCCGCATACAAGAGAGTTTGCAGAGCCGCCTCAAACTCGTACTGATTCGGGAAATTTCCAGCGTCTATTGCCTGCTGCAGCTCGCCCAGACCCCCCAATAGATCGACGCCCGGCTGCTGGTAGCTCGATGGCGGGTTCTTGAGGTACGTCAAGGTGCTCTGAAACTGGAGAGTGTCGTTGTAGTACTGGAGGAAGCGAGTCGCGACGGCAGGATTGAAGGGAACACTTGTAAGACATTCGAATGCAAGACTAGCATTAAAGACGATTGTGTCTGTCAGGATATTAGATGGGTAAAGAGAACACTACAGATTCCACATATTGCCATAAGACCGATCAATACCTTCTGAATTAACGATAGTACCACACGCCGTTGACTGGGGAGCTTGTGCGCCCGAAGTTGGCGAAGCTGGTGCTGCCAGAGACGCGCTGGCCAGCAGCAGCAGCAGTGGCAGCCGAGCCCATAAGAGACGCATCCTCGAAATTAGTTGATAACCCCAACGCACAAAGTCAAGGAACAGCCGCCATGTCAAAATCTAGAGCAGCCAAAAGAGTGTAGAGAATGAGAATGAAAAGCCCATCGATGTCGGGCAAGTCAGCGGCGGACGACGTAGTAGTAGTTAAGGATCCGAACACTTTGGATCGCAACGGAAATTGCGGTGCATTCATTAATCATCCCGCCCCCATTTCCCAATGACGCATAATACAACCTACATAAGCCGACATTTGCCCCCATCTCGATCAGCCCTGTGCGGTGTGCAGTGTGCATTGTGCAGTGCATCGCCCGACAATGCACAGACGCAAAAGGATGCGGGCTATACCGAGTGGCTATATTAATCGCACGCGATGACAAAACGTGAGGTGAGCGCGGGAGTGGTGCTGAAACAAAATGGACGTCGTTGATTGGGAGATGTGGAGATGCGGCGCAATAATTTCGAGATTGAAGGATCACACGTCAGCCAAAACACCAAGGGTCGACATTTTTCATGCTTTGTCGGCGAATTAACCAACCATCCTTGTTGCCCAACACACATACAGTCGCAAGAATATGTAAGAGCCTGAGGATCGCGGTGGAGCCGCGTATTCATATTCCCATAACGCGGTGATCCTTCTGAACGCGAGATTCTTGCAGCAAGACTCGACTGTACAATCAAAAAGATCCTTCAAAAAATGCAGAATTATAATACTGTCGAGTCGCGTTGCAAGAATCTCGCGTTACAAGAATCATCCTGTTATAAGAATATGGATACGCGGCTCCGCTTGGGCTCTTATTAACCTTGAATATTGGCACCGGAACTCGTAATCGAGGTTAGTTAGAGTTAGGACATTTTCGAGAAACAAAATTAAAAAAATAAAGAAAATATATGTCCGCGGTTGTTGTTATTACTCGTATTTTCTCTCTTCGAGCAGGTTGGTTCGGGCTTTGTAAGAATAATTTTCGTTTTGTTACTAACCGACTAACTGAACCCCGGAAAAAATTATTTTATTTTATTTTGTTTTTATTTTACGTAACTCTACAACAACACTTAATTTACGCTTCAATTTGTTCAATCTACCCCCTAGCCTAGTGGTTGAGGCGGCGGACAAAATCTCTGTTGGTCTAGTGGTCATGATTTCCGCTTGTCATCCGATTCACATGATAAGCGCGGGAGACCGGGGTTCGATTCCCCGACAGAGAGGTCTTTTTTATTTTTTTTGGTAATACGGTGGGGCTAGTATAAACATCACTCCATTTGAATCTATAGTTCTATATTGGTCAATGGGATCTCAGTACTCTCTTGCGAGCATATGGCTTTACAACTCGGAATACCAATTACAACAAGCGGTATGCCAACGGCAATATAGCCGTTGTATATGTGATACTGTCCTATATTGAAGAGAAATATGTCCTTGTGTAGGCCGGGTATGTTTTGGGGCATTTTAGTGATAGAACTGTCATCCGCATACCACACCTATTAATGTAAGTCTGAATATACATAGCTCCTTGAATGACCTTATAGTCGTGACACTTGAAATATTCCGTGTCAACCTCATCGCCAACTTTTAGGAGCGCCAGCTTCACCAGTTTCGTATACACTAGATCGTTTCCCTGTGTCCGCACTTCCTGATGGATGTCATCTTGGTGTTTCTGGGCTGTTGCTAGCAACGCTTTCGTAGGCGGAGTGACAAAGGTCGCTAGCGGGCATCGCGAGACCCCTTTCTATTTGACTAGTCAGTGAGGTCTGGATCCTACTACGGGAGAATTCCTACGTCAGGGTTGCTCCCCAATAGGCGGGGCTATGTGATTATCAGCCGCCGGGTTACAGTACGTGTATGACTGCTTCCCTATGCCGCCTTGGAGATGGCATCCTGGTCAGGTGACCGGGCGGGCCGGGTAAGCGACTGGAGTTGTCGGCTGCGTGGATAGCGGCCTCAGTAGGAGATCAGCAGTCAGTTCCATTAATAAAGGCTCTATTCTAGTTTGCTATATCATATCACGTATACTGTGTACTGCTGTCGGCCCGGCAGCGTTCTCTTATACTGTCATATCTAACTAGAAGCATTCTCCTAGGGAACCCGGACAGTCTCGGCAGCCTAACAACGGTCCGACGTCGTCACACTGCCATTATCCGTCGTGCGTGCCCCGTGGCAGCGGTTCCTTACAGTATTAGATATATGTAGTGCAAATACGGCGAAGTATTCTCTGGGAAAGCTATCCTGGGTAATTCTAAGAGCAAGCTGCGGGTGAGGTATGTGTTTTAGCCTACAGTGTGAGCTCATAGCTTACCAAAATCTGCCCTCTTTGCATTAATGTAACATCACTATCCTGATTACAATACAGTACAGAGTACCTGGCCCGTACGTTTATCGGTGTCGACGAATTGCATTGCCCGTTTGCCAGGACATATCTGGAGATGCTGGGAAATCCGATAGATATAGCCAAAGATGAGAGGAAGATCGTGGTGCTCGGGTAGGGTGACCGCCTTGACCAATATTTTGACCCGGTAATGGAACAGGCTGGTTTTTACAGGCAAGTAGATATTGCGTCTTCAAAATCCCCATCTGAATCACCCTCGGAGTCCCCATCTCCTATGTCCACAACACGCAATTTCCCGTTTCTGCGCGAGCTCTGTTGCGGTGCGGTCCTCGTTGCAACGAGTCTGGGCGGAGATATTTCTCATATTAACCTCTGCGAGGATCCGAAGAGTTTCGAGATCCGCTTAGATGGCTGCCATGTGCAGAACCGTACGCCCCCACCTATTCCTCCTGCCATAATCTGCCCTATGATTAAGGAGAATTGGCAGGCATCTGTGGCTATGGTTGCGTACCGTCTTGGAAAAGGAGTGTCCCCGTTAGCATCTTCGTTATCCACTGTGGCTCCAAGTTCAATTAGGAATGTGGCCACATTGCCGTAATCTTTGATAGCCGCGTTGGGCAGAGAAGATAGGTGCCAATAATCGCACATGTCAATTTCCGCCCCTCCCGCCACTAGAGGTTCCAGATAGCTGACATCATCCGGTAAGAAGCAGGTATTTGTTAAAGCGGAATGCCCCCATTTACCCTGGTTATTAACGTTAGCACCCCTTTCGATCAGCCGCTCTGTGACAGCCGGAGTAGCGCAATAGCTTGCATAAAGTAGTGGCGTCACTCCATCGATATCACAGATATTTGGATCTGCTCCATATTGAAGAAGTGTCTCGACGGCCTTGTCGTCTCCTCTGATTGCTGCCCACTGTAGTGCTGTGCGCGAGTAGGCATCCGTATCGTTGATTGTCGCCGTTGACGGTGATAAAACTTTCTCCAAATCTAAGTCTGCAAGGCCAACCACGATTTTCTGGATTGGGGTTAATTGGAGCTTTTCTAGGCAACTACCATCGGCCTTGAAGCTCTTCCAATGCTGTTTTATCTCCACTTCTACCGAGAATCTTCGACCATGCGAGGTCCATGGCAGATCTAAGGGAAGTGCTGTTAACTAGGTGGTGCATATATATATCGGTCATAAGGGCCAGTAGTACTTACGTCCTATTTCGGTCCTCTAGGAATGGGTCTGCTCCAGCCTGAACGAGGAGTTTGCAGACGCCTAGCTGAAGCCTATTCACCGCAATCTACATGACAGGACTCGCCAGATATTATTACCTGGTAATCTTGGGTCTAGCGGTAGAAAATGCCTACATGAAGTACTGATCGCCGGTCCATGCAAACAACTCTTGGAAGTGTATGTCGCATTCTTCCTACAGTCTAGATACACGGGCTGAGAGGTCTCTATATAGACCTCATATCAAAGGAACGTCGTGTCGCAGCTATGCTGCTAGCGTAGTCACATAACATAAGGAGCATAAGGAAAAACTAATCTAAGATCTAGCCAGCTGATCTGGCATAAAGGAGTGACGTCCGCGTGCCAATGCTTCCGCGGATATGGTTCTTTCAACAACAACATCCATGGGGGATGCAGTTAGTTTCTCGAACAAGGTCTTCATACTACCAACCTCCCCCGTAAGATGCAAGACGAAGGATGTCCGCGTGGACTGAAACACTTCTCCTGACCTTCAGGCATGCTACTGGATCACCCATACTCGTTTTCGTAACAATGAACGAGATCACTCGCATAAGGAGCCACTTTGGGAAGCAATAGGAAACTTGTGCCGCCGCCGTCGACGGCATTCGGCAGGATATCTCGCTACAACGACGAGCTGTGAATGGAAAGCCGGTATAAGCTATGAGCAGGGAGCCAAAAGCCATGGCGATAAGTCTAGAATCACTTTGCTTCTCCTGACTAAGGTGCAAAATAAGTGTTGGGTTTAGGAGTCCGCAATGATGTAGATGGGTCTAATTGACATGAGGATGGTAAAGAGAAGACGGAGGAAGAAGAGTTCTCGCAGCTATGAGGCTGTTGTTTTGGCAGCAGCAAGCTGCCAAGATAGGGGCGGCACCCAATTCCAACAATAAGAAGTCGAGAAGGTTGCGAACCACGATCTAGCAGCCTCGCGGACATCTATGCCACCAGCCTTGTGGTTAAGCCCCGCCAATGAGATGGTATCGGAAAAATCATAGGCTGATCGCCGACCATCCACCCCGTTATCCAGCAACCTCACTGCCATTTTTTTCCTCTAGGTTGTGGGGTTTGGGCTGGTAGCAATCTCTACTGCTCTCGCTTGAGTATTGTGGAGGCAGAAGCTGAGCCCGGGCGACTAGCTAGAATTCTTGCCCCGGGTAGCTTACCTACCTCGCTGCCGCTCGTTTTTCCGTAGCATAGAGGCACACGAAGCAGAGCATTGAGCACCCTACCCACCGGCCCCGATACTCTCCACAGTATTTGCCGTGTAGAGATAGGGTCACATGACTCTTCCGCAAGGGTATTTAGCCAGGAACTCTTTTCTCTCTATTCTCCCTCACAACTTTTGTCCAGCCTTGTCAAATGCCTGCCCTCCGATTTTTACAGAATCCTGCCTCGCGGCCTCAGTGCTATTAGCTAGTAGTTCGGTAAGAAAATTCTTGTTGGGCGCGACTGGAATACTCAACACCTACTACTCGTACTGACACAGGTTGACCCAGACTCTAAGAACGCTGCTGGTCGAACGCCGTTGTCACGGGCTGCGGGGCACGGACACGTGGAAGTAGTCGAGCTACTGCTTGAACATGTTGATGTAAATCCAGACTCTAAAGATAGAAATCTCCGGACGCCACTATCATGGGCCGCAGGGAGTGGCCGCGAGGCGGCTGTCAAGGTGCTGCTCTTGCAAGCTGGTGTTAATCCAGACTAGGAGAATACTGGCGGTCGGGCGCCGCTGTCGTGGGCTGCAGGGAACGGGCGTGAGGCAGTAGTCAGGCTGCTACTCGTACACCCTAGTGTTGATATAAACTCTAAGGACAATGGTGGCCGAATGCCGCTGTCGTGAGCTGCACTAAATGGGCGCGAGGTGGTAGTCGAGCTACTCTTCGCACAGGACGGCATTGCCCAAGACTCTAAAGATGACGTTGATGGCCGGACACCGCTATCATGGGCTGCATGGAATGGGTATGAGGGAGTAGTCAAACTGCTACTCGCACAGCCCGGTGTTGACCCAGACTCCAGAGACATCAGGGGCCGGACACCATTATTACTAGCTGCGCGGAATGGGCATGAGGCAGTAGTTAAGTTGCTGCTCGCAAACGGCGGCGTTGACCTAGGTTCCAGAGAACGCTAGCGGTCAAACACCGCTGGTAGTAGCTGCAGGTAATGGGCATGAGGCGATAGTAAAGCTACTAAAATCCGCAATGGTTTGATTGCCTCTGTATCCTGCCCTCCGCATATCCTTCCCATTTTCTTGTGTATTCCTTCCGAGAGGCAGATAGGATATCGTAGAGTATGAAGAAATCGCTTGGCAAGATGGCGAGAACCCAAACAAATGCGATGATAAGCCAGCGCAGTGATACGATGCACTTGATTATACCTTCAAACATAATAACCGCATAGAAATTGTGATGGGAATCGTGGTATAGATTCTTTTATTGATTATATTGAGTCTAACGTAGCTAGCTAGAGAAGCGTGTTTGAGAAGAGAAAGAGGGGGGTTTTTATAGAACGGAGGCGGTTGTCATTATCTGTTGCGCGGGGAGCCGTGGGTAATGGGTGGGGTGGGGAGTGCTGGGGTTAGCCCTATCTAGGAAAACCAGCTTGGTAGTCCCGCGCTAAGCAAAGCGGGGTTTTGTGTGCGTGTGTGTGTGTGTGTGTGTGTGTGTGGTTTGGTTTGGTCTAGGAGTGGAGGTTTTTTATCCTTTTGGTCTTTGGATATGGGTTAAAACGGGGTTGGATATAAGATCTGCAATGTGGGGGTTTTAATGATGGGTCGGTTGGTGGTTGGAAGGACGACACTTGTGCGTATAGAGCGGCAAAGACAGTATCCGGTCGCACAACAACCCGTTACTCTTTATGTGCAAGCATTGACGTGATTGCTCAATAATTAGAACTTTTAGAAAAGAGGGGTGTGGAGACAAGTCCAGTATCTAGAATCGTGGAGATTACAAGTCTTCCTGAGGCAGCAATCTACCGAATTAAAAAAAAAAAGAAAAATCACTTTTGGACGGGGTACAATAATGACCCTGAAAGTTGAAGGGCGGAAATAACTTATCGCGCGTAGGGGTTGGCTTAACTGGATTTAGTGGGCGTATGCCTAAGCGAAGCCTAAATTGAAGTTTTGAAGTCCTTATCACACTTATGGTGCGTAGTTAGTTTACTCTGGAGTATCTCAAACAGGCTGGTTTCATTCAGCCAGTGTTGGCTCTGCTATGCTTTGGGATTTAACCGGGAAAAGAATAGTAAAAGCTTTTGGGATATTTGGGGGGTAGGGTTAACGAGAAACTGACTATGTGCGGTGCGGTGTAGAAATCATTCATTACCCCGGTCCGACTGGCGCGAGGAATAGATCTATATCGTGGGAATTTCATTTCTCTCCCAGTCTGATTGATTTGGGGGTTCTAGGGTGTCTGTTTTGTTCGAACTTTGACTTACCCTGGCTGGATGGAGGATGGCTGAGGGGGATACTACTGTTGAGAATAATCGAGTTGATGGTAGATAGAATGAATTGTAGGTAGATCCTAAATGACAAGTTGGGCGCGCAATACATATGCCCGCTGAGAATCCCGCATAACATAATAGGGGCACGCTAAGTTTGGTGCTCCCTATTCCTTGAAACTGGTTGCGATCGGGACCGCCACACCAAACATACATGAAACTTCAACAACTACTAATTGATCCCGGGGCACGAAGTTACGTTACTTGGTGGGGTTTTTTTTGTTGTAATAGACGATAGAACTAATTGTATTCACTATGTGTAAGGAAGGAGGAGGTGACGCGGCCAAAGGACTTGGAAGAAAACATTTCGTCCGCTAGCAATTCGAGCTAGCCAAATAGGAGCCACGCAAATTGGCTGTCCTCCATTTGCCGCTTCAGAAGAAGTCTCGGGTAGCTCCGCGCCGCCGGCGATACACGATATCCCAACAGTTTCAATCAAGGTGATGATTGATGACTTGCATTCTAGACTCTTTACTAGCAACCCAACAGCCTTTGCGTTTTTTGGGATTCAGTGCATGGGTCCACTAACTCAGCTACAAAACCGGGCACTAAATGAGTAGAGTAGCTTTGGGGGGTGCGGCGGGGTGGCATGGTTACTTGAAGGGTAAGTGCGGTAGTAATGTCGCGGCTCGGCCAGTCAAGTCATGACTAAACATCACGATCCGACCAGTCCAGTCTAGTTAGAGGCGCATCTCCGTAGATGCGCCTCTAATAGCCTCGCTTCCGAAGTTGCGTAATTAATTTGGAGCCGAATGGTATACTTTTAGCCAGAAATTCGGCTCGCCAGATCCCGTCAGAGGGCTGGTGAGGTAGCGGACAGTGTAGATAGTAATGGTATTTTGCTCTTGGCGGCTGCCCTTGTCGCTCGATGATTAGGAGGCAGCTAGGAGCTATTTCTCCACGGCCCCCATCGCAGTATCCCAGTGTCTAACAGTCCGATCGAGAGATACGGATATTACCAGTTTACCATCTGGTGAGAAGGCTACGGCCCAGACAGAGGCGGAGTGGCCCTTGAGCGTGCGGCACGCCTCCCCTGTCGCCGAGTCCCAAAGTCTGATGGTCATGTCAGCAGATGCGGACGCCACCAGTTTGCCGTTCGGTGAGAAGGCTACGGCCCAGGCATGATTTGAATGGCCCTTGAGACTGTGAAGTGCCAACCCCGTTGCCGAGTCCCAGAGCGTGACGTTCGCGTCATGATATGCGGACGCCAGCAGCTTGCCATCTGGCGAGAAGGCTACAGCCCAGACAATGGATTGGCCCTCGAGCGTGCGGTACGCATCCCCTGTCGCCGGATCCCAAAGTCTGACGGTCGTATCGGCAGACGCGGAGGCCACTAGCTTGCCATCTGGCGAGAATGCTACGGCATTGATGTAATCGGAGTGGCCCTTGAGCGTTTGGCTTACCATCCCCGTTGCGGATTGCCGAAGCGTGATGTTTGTGTCGGCAAACGCGAGAGCCACTAGCTTGCTATCGGGCGAGAAGGCTACGGCAGTAACGAAATTAGAATAGCCCATGGGCTTGAAGCTCACAACTCCCGTCTCCAGCTTCCAAATTCCGAAGTTCCCGTCTTCAGAAGCGGAGGCTATTTGTTTGCCATCCAGCGAGAAAGCTACTGCCCAGATATGGTTGGAATGGCCCCTGAGGGACTGGAGCGTCCCCCCCGTCGCCGAGTGCCAGATTCTGATTTCCCCGTCGTCAGAGGTGGAAGCCACCAACCCGCCATCCAGTGAGAAGGCGACGTCCCCGGCATTACCAGAATGGCCTTCGAGCGTGTGGATCCCTGCCAAATCCCTAGCTCCAGCGGTACCGTCATCAGACGCGTGCGCCACCAACTCGCCATTCGGTGAGCCTCCCAAGGCATGTCGCTTTAGCAGAGGTCTTATCGTCTCATCATCGGAACTCCGTTCCCTTTCGTTCGAGATCCCTTCTGCGGCTTCTGTGGAGCCGTTATAGCTATGTGTTACCCCACCCGTTAGTTCCTTTGAATGAAGAGACGCTGCAGTCTTCTTAGGGGATCCTGATTTTAACGTCGTGGCCTGCGCTATTCTAGGATCTTCCGTTTCTGGGACTGCATTGCGCTCCCTCCGCAACAGCCACGGCACTCTGAGTGCACTCGCTGCAGACAGGCGCTCGTGGGGGTTTGGAACAACTAAACGTTTTATGAACTCCACTCCGTCCATGCTTACCCTCTCTGAGAGCTGTTGTTCGGGAAACGGTAGGCTCCCGTCACAGAACTTTTCGATAGCCCTGGGCTTTGGAAATGGTACGCTCTGCGTTGCAATCTTGTATATGACGCAGCCCAGAGACCACATGTCAACAGTGTTGTCATAGACCAATGTCGGCTCATCGGTATCGAGGTAGCCATTAATCTCTGGGGCCTGATAGTGGCGTGTGCCGGCCTGCGTGCGAAGTTCCGTCGTGCCACCCCTTACCCGCTTGGAAATTCCGAAGTCCCCTATCTTGACCCACCAGCTTGCGGTGGGCGGTTTTTGGACGACGAAGATATTGGCCGGTTTGAGGTCGCGGTGAGCAAAGTTCTCGCTGTGCATTATGCGGAGGCCGTTGAGGAGATCCGTAGTTATGTCCTTCATATCATCTTCCGTGATAGGCCCTGTGATATGCCTTTCTAGATCGCCGAGCTCGAAGTACTCCATGGAAAGGAAGAGATGCGAAGGGTTTTCGAACCATCCAAAGAACTCAACGAGCACTTGCTCTTGCTGATACTGGAGTTTTGAAAATTTCGCCAGCGCGAGGAGTTCTTTCTTATAGTCCAACCCGAGGCTTTGCATCCGACCCTTATTCATGACCTTCACAGCCCTTTTCTCGACATCGCTATCCTCCCGTCTGACCTCTAGCCAGACGTCTCCGAATGAGCCATGCCCAATCGCTTGTTCTCTATACCACCTCTTTTCGACCTTTTCCCTGCGTATACCTCGAATTCGGTCAGCCTTATACTCGATATGCGTTGTGCATTCGTCTGTAACTACCGCGTCTTGCTTGAAGTGTTCGAGGAGATCCAAGCTTTGGGAAGAAACCATGATGCTGCACTACGGAGACTGAATGTCGGTCGGGCAGGCCGCGGCGAGAGCTACTCGACTTTGTGGTGTTGCAAGTGCAATGCATGGCCGCGACATCGGTGGTTGTTGCTTCGATGAGGCTGAATAAGCGTAAGTAAAGATCGTCCAGTGAATGCTTACCTAATAGCGGGGTAGTAACGATCGCAAGCTTCAAGCCCTGCGCCCATCCTGGATTGTTGAATAGCATTCTTCCCTCCATGGGTGGCTCACAACCGCTGCAGCTGGACGACGCACTAGAATAGCGGGGGGGATGGACCCCGCGTCATTCACTTTTGCAGCCATCTCGTTGGTTGATATCTGCATCAAGTAAGTTCTAGGGCTTCGGGGTTGCCACCCCGCTTTCATGTCTCCACAGGAGTGTAGGAGGCTAACGTGGGGCAGATATGGAAACAGCCTTTACGCACGCTGTCGGGACTACAAAAGAGCCGAAGCCCAGTTACGAGAAGCCACTTTATGTATCCAGGACAACTGGATAAAGATAGAGCACCAAATCTCAGCCCTTCGAGCAATCTGGGAAACCTTAGATGAGCGACTTCAGATACACCAGAATTTGGTGCTTCAGGTGCTCCAGGGCAAACTCCAGGATGCGATCAATAAATTCGACGGCCTGGTCGGTGTACGGGAAGAGACCTCAACTTGGGATAAGGTCATGGCAAAACGGGGAAAAGCAAAACGGCTGAAGTACGCTGCATATGCGAAGGCGTCTCTCGACAGCATTATCGACGACCTAGGGAAGTGGCAGCGCATGTTCGATCCGTCTTGGTTCTTTCTTGCTCGTATTGCGACCCCAGCGATCGATCAGCAACTTACAGAAAAGTCCGCTACCGAGAGCAAAGCGATATCGACGTTGATGCAGCTGCGAAAGGCACACAAAGCGAACGAGAAGGGCTCCAATTCGCCAACCCCTATATTCTTCCAAGACGGCTCTGAAATAAGTGAGCGGGAATCCATCACATATTCCTCTGCGTCTACCGGCTACAACTCTGACCAGCGTGTTATTATCGACCATATCCCGGTGAGGGGGGACACCGATATCGATGCGGCAACGAAAGATGTACGAGACTTGGCTCGTGTTCTCTCGAAGGTCGATCCAACGCTATTTGGTCTTCTTCTTTGCCAAGGGGTAATCAAAGTACGAAACCCATCTACTAAAGAGATGGAGAGATTTGATTTCATCTTCTCTATCCCGCCTGAATTGGGCCAGACAGTTCCTCGTAGCCTTCGGCATATCGTCTCAGACAAGAAGGCAAAGTATTCCCTGAACGAGCGTTTCGATCTAGCTATATCTCTTGCCCGATCGGTCATGTTCCTTCATTCCTCCCGCTTCGTGCATAAGAGCATCTCCCCAGAAAACATCGTCGTTCTCCAAACATCGCGGGGTGAGCTTGGAACTCCTTTTTTGGCCGGCTTTGAGTCGTTCCGCTTTGCTGAGGGTCGAACTTACATGTCTGGCGATGCCCTCTGGGAAAAGAACTTGTACAGACATCCCGGACGCCAAGGCCTCTACCCAGACGATCAGTACACAATGCGACATGACATTTATAGTGTCGGAGTATGTTTGCTAGAGATCGGTTTCTGGAGTTCCTTTGTCAACTACTCTGAAGATCAGAAATCCGTCAGCCCAGGGCCTGAGCTGCCAATTTCCCAGTTTATTGCGGCCAAAGATCGGCGCAAAGCAGCGGTAGAAGTCAAAGCCACCCTTGTCGAGATGGCCCGATCGCGCTTGCCCCAGTTAATGGGCAAGATATACACCGACGTTGTGGTGTCCTGTCTCACCTGTCTCGACAAGAATAATGAGGGGTTCGGTGATGAAACCGAGTTTGAAGATGAGGATGGAATTCTAGTGGGAGTGCGCTATATCGAGAAGGTAAATTCCACTTCAAAATTGATTTCCCAACGTGCATTAATACTGATCATCCATGAAACAGATATTGTTCGAGATAGAGAAGATTGTTGTGTGAAAGTGGTACCAGCGCTCAGCTACAGGACTCTCCGCTTGCTTCGGCAACAGGGGCCAGCGATGCAGAAGCACTCCAACACACGAACGGGCGCAGACATTAGCTACCTCGCCTATGACCACGACTACTACCGTTATATACCACGAGACTTACCCATAACTAACTCCTTTGCCAAATCCTCGAGTGGAAGGTCTTTGGGCCTCCAAGTCGTAGTTATTGGTGACGCCTTTGCAGGGAATACCCGAAGCCCGAAGCGCATCCAGCCATATCTCAGGGCATTGTGCCCGGCATTCATAACGGTAGAATTAGTCCATAAAACCGTCAACTGCACGGAGTAGCTAAACCAAGCGGGTTTTAGAAAAAAAAAAAAAACCCGGGAAACTGCATTCCCGACGATAAGCTAGCTAAGCTTTAGTTGACGTTCCCGCTCGCCTTGGCCCACGAACTTCGGATTTTCCTTGCTGGGAAGCTTCGCACCGGGGGGGCTCGCAATGCCCCGGATCCGCGCATGTGGGTCTATAACTGACTGTCTGTGCGGAAGGGCTCCCAGCGGTATGGTGTGGGTTGGGGGGATTAGGAGATGTGAGACACGCGGTTTCATGCGATGGCGGAGCGCATGAACCCGAAGATCCATTCTGGTTCTGCCGCGGATCTAGATCGCTCGTGAATAAGCTGGCCTAGTCATGAATCTTGCGCTTGTAAAGGGACTTGCAGCGCTCGACGACGCTGTTGTATTGGGGAGGAGGTGGAGTCGCCGTATTTCTTGGTGTGGAATGGCGGTCGCCCCTCTCTTGGCGGCTCGGCTATGCGAAAAACCCTGGCGCACCACGCGGTCCACATGGGATTATACGGCGGGTCCGAGACCCCCCAAGCAGCGAATGGGAGACAGCCAATTTGCGCTGCCCCCATCCCGGGTTCTTGGCGCGCGAAAACCTCGTCTCGCGCATCACTTAGAACCCTACAGGCAATCTATCTGTCTATTCTACAACCCCGTCTTCAACACTTGCTAATTCAATGGATCTGATCAATGCTACGTCTCCTATTCAAGCAGTATCCACTGTCATGGTGGTGAAAAAGATTGCGGGATTCTGCCAGAACTGGCAGTAAGGGAGAAGGAAAAGTCTCGGCGACGCACTACAAAGCGACGTCGAGCTTATGGCACCTAGATGTCCAGTCCATAGTCTTCGAATGAGCTAGTCTATTCGCGACCGAACAGTCCAGCCACGAGATCAGTACTTTCATAAGTAGGTGGTCCACTCGTGACTAGACAGGCCTGGTCACGACGATCAGAGTTCACGACTGGATCGGAACAGACCGGTTAATTGTTAGCTTAGCTGGGTGGAGGCGTTCTTGCATTGCGTGCTTTCGTATTTGTTTTTTCGGGAGGTCTGTGTCTTTTGCTCCCTATATTGGAGAAACGGATAAGTGTGTGAGGGGGGTTTCATGGTCTCCTTTGTCGATCTGATCGTCGGTTCTGTATGGAGAAGGTTATGCGGTCGTTCGTGAACCATCCCAACAAGGTTCCAAGCTATGCCTCCCACTCCTCCTGCATGCTGCGAGTCACTGGCTCCCGGTCCTTAGTTCCTGATCGGGTTACTATCGCCGGTAAGTGTTCAGGTAGTTTGCTATACTGACGAGCTGGAATGCGAGGTGGAGGGGGGAATGGAGCGAAGGTCTGAGGGGTATATAAGGCTCAATCCCACCGCTGTTCAATCAGTAGATAACTAAAAGGAACAGACTTCTGGGATCAAGAGCTACTCCATCTAATCAGCTTTTCTACTTTACAGCGCGCATCGTCTTTGAAAGCGAACTCAAACTATCCTATCGGACCCAGAACTCCAGAGACAACACCACCAAATCACCAAACAAACATGAAGACATTCATCGCCCTCACTGTCCTGGCCTCTTTCCTCCCCACCATTCTCGCCCACCCGCTCGCCGAAGTACCCAGCGGCCTAATAAAGCGTGAGGCTGGAAACAGATTTCAGACCATAACCAGGCGCGAAGCCGATGCGGAAGCGGATCCGAGAGCCATGTTCGGCGGCGCCGCGAAGCGCGAGCCTGGAA
Source organism: Geoglossum cookeanum (assembly GCA_021527025.2). Taxonomy (NCBI): domain Eukaryota; kingdom Fungi; phylum Ascomycota; class Geoglossomycetes; order Geoglossales; family Geoglossaceae; genus Geoglossum; species Geoglossum cookeanum. The sequence goes on from JAJDFF020000077.1 coordinate 85,391, forward strand.
ATAGATTTCAGACGGTAAACAGGCGTGAAGCTGATGCAGAGCCAGAGCCGGGGAACAGGCACGGCGTCGTAACGAGGCGTGAAGCTGAAGCAGAGCCGGGGAACAGACACAACGTCGTAACGAGACGTGAAGCCGATGCAGAGCCAGAGCCGGGGAACAGGCACGGCGTCGTAACGAGGCGTGAAGCTGATGCAGAGCCGGGGAACAGACACAACGTCGTAACGAGGCGTGAAGCCGATGCAGAGCCAGAGCCGGGGAACAGACACAACGTCGTAACGAGGCGTGAAGCCGATGCAGAGCCAGAGCCGGGGAACAGGCACGGCGTCGTAACGAGGCGTGAAGCTGATGCAGAGCCGGG